>JACM01078278.1:0-20088 GCA_000787095.1 Periophthalmodon schlosseri | reverse complement strand
ATTTATATTTATATTTATATATTTTTTTTAATAGTTGCTAATGATTTGATTTACAAAAAAAACACACACACAATGGCTGGGATTAACATTTCTTTTAGGGTTGTATTTATCTAAGGAAATTCTTGGTCAACGAAAGACATGTTGACTGCCAACCAATTAGTCAACTAAAAAAGGGGTCTGGCCAAAGCTCTCAACTATTACGTATTCCTGTGTATCTGACCCAAACTGCATTTACAAGACAACTGCATGGGAGTTCATGCAAAAACTATTTATGCAGAAAAAAGTACAGAAAAACAATGTATTTTTATAAAGATTAAATCATGGGTTTAATTTGCCTTCAGCATATAAATACAAAAAAAAATCTTCAGCTAACTCACTAACTTCTCCTCTGCTGTTGTCCCATATAAATCTTTACAATCTAAATAAAATCATTCGTCAACTAACACAAATTTTGCTCGACTAGGACACCATTGACCGATTAATCAACTAAATGACTAATGACTAATGTTTACAGCCCTAATATATTTATCAATTTTATTTCTGATCAGAGCAGTTTGGTGTGCATTATACCCAAATCTGTCCGAAACAACATGGCACTTGTAGCACATACAGGTGGTATATGTGCAGTCCGAATCACCATTACCTGCAATAAACCCCTGCTACTATGTCACCAAGAACCAGGAGCCGGCTACATGAGCAATGGAGTGCGCCAGGTTAATATTTTATAAAGCAATCTAGCTAGCATAAAATCACAAATTAATATTTTATTGCAAATGGTCAGGAGTGAGTAACAGCAACCAAACACCATCACCTTAACTCGCAGTTAACTCCTCTGCCCACCTGAAATCTAATACGTAATACCCAACAAGTTCTCCAAGAGAAAAACTAGCATTTTGGTTCCAGTATAAGCAGGTATGCTCAGCACATCCTTCAATCTGTGATCCAAATATAAAGTAAAAAGCACAATATGTCAATTAACATTAGAAAGGAATAAAAACTTGAAAATTTCTGATTGTTATTTTCCTTTTAGTGAATAGAACACCATATTTACACAGAACATGAAGCGAGAGCGGCATGTCCCATTGACTGTTACTCTACACCTCTTCATCTTCTACACTCTCACTTCCGTTCTCCATCTCTCCCTGCCTCTGAGCTCAGGGTTTCCTTCATTCGGGCTGAAAAAAAGGCATGTAACACTGGACAGGAGCTTTAAATAGACAAGAGGAAGAGGAGGATGAAACTGATGGTTCCTGGGAAGGTATTTGAGTGGATGCAATAACACGCCACACAGCTGACCCTAGTACAATGTGCTGGGCAGTGTTGGAGAGCACGTCTGTTGCAGCCACATTCTGAGAGCTGAGATGTTGCATCTCTGATCCACAAGCCTCCTGCAACCCACCAATCAGAGCACTGCTACTGCACACACAGCTCACTTGAGCCCTGTCACTAATTAGCTTAATATCAGCTTTAATTGTATATGCAATTCAACTGTCATACAAACATTTAGTAATAATAATAATAATAATAAGCATTTTTACAGATCTAGAAATTATATGCTACAATAAAATATAATGCTGCCAGTAACAGAAACAAACGCAATTTCACCAAATAAATTCGTGGTGGGCGTTTTTTTTTAATTTAAATAGACTATTGTAGCCTACAATTAAAACTTCACACAAGTACCTTTGACACTAACCAACAGTAGCCTAGTAGGCTATACCATATAGCACAGTCTACAAATGCATGAATAGACAAGTAACGGATGACAGAGGTCTACAGCAGCACAGCTGTGAATGAGAATTCAACCAACAGGAAAACTACAACCAGCTCGTCCTCCTCTAAAAGTTCCACATTTTACCATTCTAAGCGACCGCAGCGGGTGTGAGTAAGAGGGTGCCACAGAATGGGTCAAAGTTCAGGCACGGCTCTCCATTCTGACCCCGCCTCAGCTTTTGCGCAGGCCTCCATTTTGGAGAGGCGCGGCTCCATTTTGAGAGCCTGTGGCGGACTCTGCTTCAGTGTTACGCAACAGTAGTTTCATGTTTTAAACATGACAGAGAGAACGTAACAACTTAACTACAATCTCTATATCACTGTAAAAGAGGGCGGCCGTGCCATTAGGTCCATCTGACCGATTATTCCATAGCCTAGAGTAGGGTACAGGTCTACGCGTCAGATCATGATATAGGTTATACTTACTGATTTTTCAGATATATTCAGCACAGCATGAAGTCACAAATTGCCACTGATCACAAACAATAATAGTTTACAGACTACAGATGAAAGTCAACTAGTGGATCCACAGCAGAGTGCATTGCTCAAGCTGCTCCTGAGCTGTGGTGAGAGCGCTCCCACTCGGTCTCCTCCCCCTCCTCTATACTAGCTATTTTGGAGCACCTATAGGCCTTACAAATTCAACCGGGTGCGCCAACGTTTAACAACGCAATATTATTTAACTCTTAAATGTATAGGTCTCCGTGTTACCATTTGGTACGCTACAGTCTTAACCTATGGTAGGGGCGACAATGCTCTCTGAAGCCGACACGTAAAATGTCCGTCTGGCAAATGGTTTTGTTAAATAGATGAAAACACTGGTTACCAATTTCAGCCTCCTCTGTGTAGCACTAACATGGCACGGATTACCTGTGTGTAACCCCTAATCTATAGGAGAACTAACGGGCAGGCAAGGGCAGGCTATTAAGTTTATTTCTTGAGAGTGATTTTTTTTTTCTTTTAAAAGTGGGTACTCATGTTACACATGTGGGATTTAGAAGCAGCTTGAGCATAAGTCAACCCTTAAGAGTCACCCCAAAAATGCTTTTTCCTACATTGCGCACATAAGCTTCACATGTGATAACCAGCGAGCGGCCATCTTGACCAGGCAACGCCCATTTACTACAATGAATGTGTGCAGTCACATGACGGGAGAGAATTCACCAGAACACAGCCACACAAGAACGCTTGCAAGAGCCGAGGGGGAGGCGTAGCCCACATGCGCCATTACATGAACATGGAACCATGTATAGCCTACTAGTAGTTATCAAGTAAGGTTTGAGAGATGCCGCACTGCTACAATAATAATATGCGCTACTTAATTTATCTCGGGGCTCAATTTGTCAAGAAAACACACCATTAAATGAACACACTGAATAGTATCACAATTCGCATCATATAATGCACACGAGATGCAGTTTACCTCAGAGCGGAGCAGATGTGATACAGTAGGTATTCTTTGCGCGCTACAGTTACTGTACAAATGCTATGGCACGAGTGCAAGTATAGGGCCAATTCTTATTTTAAGTTCAGAGAATACTAGAGCAAGTGGTATGAGATTGTTGCCTCTGGTATATGGAACATGATGATATGGTAAATGCAAGAAACGCAAACCACATTAACTCCAAATGATATAGTCTGGCGACGCGAATTGCCAGATTTCAGATGACAGCACAACATTCTCTGGCCAAATTATATCATTAGCCTATTGGGAGTACTATAATTGTTAATTTATTTGTGTGGGTTTAAATGTTAACCATGCTATTACAACACACACACTTTATTAAATTAAAAATGTTTTAATTAAAAATGTAGGCCTACATGTGGTTGCACTGAAGCTCAAAATATTAACATACTGTAAATTCTCCCTGTCTATAATTTGAAACACCTTTTTAGTAAAGTATTTGGTAGGACAATTTTCATTTCAAATTATAACCTTGAAAGAAATTGTAAGCTGCTGGATGAATGAATCTGTGTAAAAAAGTATGTATACACCTTTAAAAGTTTGCTTCCATATGGTCTTAGGGAAAAACATGATACACTCACACTTAGCAAATACAATTTGTGATGATAACACAATACTTGTGTATTAATTGTGAATACAGACAGCAACACATTATTATTATCTATACAAAAACACAAGGTTTTTAAAGTTTTTAAAGCTTGTTTCTTATATTTTCATAAATCTACTTAGAATGTATACAACAAATGTTTGACAGATTTACAGTGTACAAATATGTAATTAACAGACATCTGATACTGAAAAAAAGATAATGACAAAGAGACAATAATAATACATAAGGTAACACATTGAGTATTTTCTTTATGGTCATTTTAGCAGTATTGTAGTGTATACCTTATTTACAGTTTTCACAAAAACTATGAAAGCATTCCATAAAACAACAAAAGGATGAGGTGCATGCGCATATAGAGTGAGTTTAAATGTGATCTATCGTTAAAGCCGGTGCACTTTCAGCTCTGAGTGAATGGAAAGTGGATGGGAGCCAGGCCTCCCCACACCCCCACTCGGACACAAAATGGGGAGCAGAGGAAGACAGGAGGAAGGGAGGAGAGTTCCTGCTTTGTCTAAATGACTGGATGTGCTTGTGTGCACACGCAGATGACGTCAGATCTCACTTTGTGTTGAGTCGCCAAGGAGTGAGGCGGGGCCAATGTGGGCCAATCAGAAAGCAGCAAGGAGAGGGGCCCGACTCTGAGCACACAGCAGCCTCGCCTCCTGGCACCTCCTCAGTGTGCTCCACTCTGAACAGCAGAGGGCTGACTCTACCACTGCTCTCAACGTCAGCCTTGAGGACTTAAAAGAAAATGTCCATGCGTTACACTTTCAAAACACACACATGATGACGGGGTAATTCTATGATTCCAAACAGCTCTATACACTGATGAGAAACTGCAAACAAAGCAACACAGTCAGTGATTAGATATTTACAGTACTCTGCTCATTATCAAACTGGATGAAATTAGGCCTATTAACAAATTAAATTGCAACAGAAAATATCATAATCATATTTTGAAACTACTTCATGCAACTGAAACAATATTGCTAAACTAAAAAATGAATCCCAGCAAACTCCTCTCTGAAGGAACCCATAAAAAGTGCAATCAAAGATTTAAGTAGTTACTAAATATCATTTATGAATTTTACATATTAATTCATAAGATCTTAAATTCTGCTCAAATGTTAATGTGCCACAAAACATGAAAAAGTCCCCCACTAGTGCTAAGAAGGTATACACAAAATAACTATTGAGCCCCAAAAAAGAGTTAATCTGACATGAATTAGTCTACAAACTAGTATCATGTATCAGGTCCAATCCCTTGGGCTAATTCACTTTTCACTGGGCATTGTTGATGTACAACATCAGCACATCAAAAGTGTCACAAACCATGTTTTCCTCTTTTATAAATTCAATGAATAGTGTTAACATATTTGGCTCAGTTCAGTAAGCTTGTTATATTGTTTTATGCTAAAATATCATTTGTCTCAATATTGATATCAAGATACATTAACTACTATACCATTATACTATTGTTATATTATACAACATATTAATTATTAATAGGTCTATTATATAGTATAATGGACCTATTAATAACCATTAATTATTACAACTATAATTAGCAATACACACAGCAAAATCCAAATATTTAGTCGGTTTAGTTTTAGTTTAGGGTAAGTTCAGGTTTGGTATGAGCAAACTTTTGTGCCACTGGAAAAAGTTTGGTTTAGGTCAATGTGAATCACCACAGTAACAGATTCCACACTACTACCCTGCTCTGGACTTAACATCTGGTTTGGAGTTAGAAAAACCAGCATGGACCAATCAGTCGTGAGCTCAGTGACTTGTCATGTGGCAAACCTTAACGCAAACCTTTCGATCAGGACCTCACTTAAAATTGTTCAGAGATTTTTGTAAAACAGTTTTATATGCACAATATATGTACAGCAATTTCATTAATTTTAATATGTTTACACTCAAGTCTAAGTCAAATTCATACAAATTTTATTTTAGTATTACAAACCTTTCACCTAAACTGGGGCAGAACATGACGGTTTGGTTCTTTTCAATTGGGATTTAAATCATTCGTTCTCAAAGCCTGTGTGAACTTCTAAAATTAACAGCTACTACATGAACCAAAAAAACGTAATTGCTCTATTGCTGACAAGCATTGCGATTGCAATTAGATTTGCGGTTTATGTTTTAATAATAGCATTCAGTTTAAAGTTTTGTGTTTTAAACGTGTTTAGGAGAATTGAAAAAAGACTGAAATATGAACTAATACAAGAATCACATTTCAGAACATGTTTGTATTCATCTAAACTACACTGTTAGCAGTTTTTATGCAGAATATTTAGACAGATATTAGGGATATTTGGTTAAGGTAGTATCATAATTTTGTTTTAGGAAATTATAGTACTTCAAAATTGGCAGTCTTGCTACCAAATCTTGCGATTTGCTAATTGTGTCCATTCAAATTGTGATGTCGATTGTTTTGATTAATCTTGCAGCCCTAACATAAAGTGTCTTGGTTTGCATTGGTTTGGTTTTATTAACTCAGAAGTTAATCCACAACTCTGAGTAAGTTCAACTGGATTCTAACAACGAGCCTCAGCAGTATCAATCAGTTAAATATAATTAAAGCAGTAGATCCCATCAGCAACAATGAAAGACCATAACAGCGGTGGAAGAACGTTTAAAAAATTTCAGCTCAAAATTACATTCAATAGCTGGGACAAAAGGGTGTTCTTTTTAGGAACAAAAGGAAAACAGCACAATAATGATAGGGAATGCTTGTCTTGGCATGGCAAATGAAGTACAATTTGTTTTAAATAAATAAACAAAACAAAATAGAGACAGTATAATAGACCAGATTTACTCCAAGATTGTATACATGTGTAGAATGATCTTGTGGTATTTCTTCCATATTTTACATTAAGCATAGGAGTCATTATGTAAAAATCTCATTCACGTGGACCCAATCTCATGTCTTGTCTTGGAAATATTTTTTTCATCCCAAACATACTGTTAAATCTCTATCACAATGCCATATGTCTTTCCTTATGAGAATTTATTCCATAAAGTAAGTAGAGCTAACAGTGGTAGATAAGGAGCCAGGCTGGCAGTAGGTATTTGAAGTGAGCAGAACTGTCCCATTCTATGTAACAAGCCCTTTCTGTGCAGCAGACAAGAGAGCAAGTGTATCATGTGTTTTCCTGCCAGCTCTGCACCAATACAAGCTCTCCACTGTAAAACGTCTTCTATACAGCCTATAGGGGAATATCACTCCAGCACAATCCACTCCACTCATAACACATCCTTTTTTTTTTTTTACCAAAGTAGTTTTGTGTCTAGACCAAAACCATCCTTGTCCAACCAGCCTACAATATAATACTGGTGGTGTCCGTCCTGTCAGGAGACGTACATTCTGGAAGGCTTTCTCCATGCCATAGCTACTGTCGTGCACAGGGAGGTGTGGACCACGTGAGTCGTGCAGTGCTTGTGATATGGCACACCCCCAGCCTGCACACACCCACCATGGCCCAGAAAGGAAAGGATCCAAGGGGGAGGGGCTGTGCTCTCGCTCTGTCTTTAGCTTCCCTTTCCTGCTTCTTACATGCCGTCTTTCTCCCTCTGGAGCTTATACATGATGTCGCCATACAAATGTGTGCATGCGCATGACCATAGCACATGCCACTTTCAGACATGTGACTAGCAGCTTCCATTTTAACTCTTTGGGAAACGCACTGCAGCAAACATGACAACCATAGAAGCAACAAGTCTGTCACCCTTACAGTTGATGAAACAGGTAACAAATTAAATGTTCAAGCATGAAAAACAAACAAAAAAAACATAGACTTTAAAGAGTTTCTAACCATGTTATAATGGTTCCCACCTCATCATTTAGTCTCTCAAAGTTGTATTTTGAGTGATTCAAGCATATTTGAGTAATCTTTATTCTCTTGCATACAAGATGCCAATCCACTGAAAATCAGTTTTCAACCAAAACCCGGACATGTTTGTTTTTAATTAATGAATTAACCATTGGATTTATATAGCGCCTTCCAAGACACCCAAAGTGCTTTACAGTGCATTATTCATTTACTCCACACTCAGTGGTGGTAAGCTAATGTTGTAGCCACAGGGCAGCTGTGGCTACAGATTGGCAGCGAGGCTGCGACTACCATCAATCACTCAAGCACACACCACTTTCATGGGGTGGGTGAAGTGCCTTTTTACTATTAATATTGCTATTTTAAAGTGTGCAAAACATCAAATAATAATTTACATGTCAAAGATTCTAACTATATAGCAGACAAAGGCATAATGCCTTCTTTAAAGATCTTGAGTACAATGATTGGTTTATCTATACCATTTATTTATACCATCTTTTTATTTATTTATCTATACCATCTATACCTACCATTTCTGTAATGTTGTGTCCCTATCCTGCTGCAAATTATTTCAAAATTGTAAAAAGAAAAAAAAGTACATGTTGGTACAAAAAAGCCCTGTGCAATCAACTAAAATGTGGTGTGGAGCGACACTGGCAAAAAATATCAAAATTATTAGGATCTTGAGCAAAATATAACTTTTGTATACAGCTAAGTACTAAACAGCATCTTAATAAGTGCAAATTAAACTGTTCAGTCACTACTAAAACTCCAGCTAAGTACTCAGCTCAGTACACTCAGTGCTTTCTCCTTTCTGCAGTGGTCCATCATTACAAATTCTTATTATTACAATAAAATAATTAGTTGACAGATCAGTTGACAGATTAATTGCCTAAACTACTAAAGACATACAGTCTTAAACAGTCTTTTCTAAAGCTCTAAAATAATGGTTGTTGGAGGGTCAAATGTGTCATTATGTGTAACAAAACTACATTTTAATATGGAGGTTGGTCTAACTTCAAATCAACAGTTTTTGTTTTTTTATTTGTATGTATGAGTGTGCTGGTGTGTTAAATTTGTATTGTGTGATTGTTGCTGCTTTTTCCCTGTCCTGTAGATTGTTTGACATCGACCTGCCGAGGGATTGAAGATGAAAATTAGCCACGTTAGCTATAATCTTTACGTAAATTCACATGAAAATGTTCATTAATATGTACTGTCCCTTTACAAATAAATAAAATAAGAAATTAAGGCTAAGAAACATTTCAATAATGTTGGTATAAAGGTCAATTGGGATTCGAGTGGACTCTTTGTAGAGAAATGTAATTATGCGTGGAAGTTTTTAAAAACTGAATTAAGGAGCAAGGAACATTCACAACAGAAATAGTAACATGACCATCAAACAAAACCTGCAGAAATCTACTTTTGTCCCACCAACAGAAATGTACAACTGCTCATTTTTATGACATCAATTAAAAAGAAGAGAGTACATACTTATGGGGAATATATTAATCTTTTATATCAAATGTAATAGAATGTAATAAATGGTGTCACATGTATTCCTATATTTTTGAAACAGTAGTATGAATCAAACAGTTGCACAGAGAAAAATGATAATACGAGAAACGAATAATGAAACCTTATTTTTATAATTACTTGATTTATTTTTATCCTTTTTTGTTTGTTTCATGAGAGCAGAAGGGCAACTGGTGTCCTCAGTCTGATCTGAAGAAAGGCAGAACTCAAAGGCCTGAAATCTGGGTCAAACGCGACTAACACACACACACACACACTGGTGAACCAGGAAGAGGCCTCGACAGGAAGCCCTATATGTGAGGCACAACTTACAAAAGTCTCTGGCAGCCAATCAGAACCCCCCAGGAAATGTCCTGTGGCCAATCAAAGCACTTTATGCATAGGCTCCTTAATCCCCTGCCCCGTCCTCATTACTGTTGAAAAAATGTAAAGAATTCAGGTCCAAAGGGCAACGTCCTGAACCCACTCTGTACCTGCATTTCACGCCTTCATCACCACCATATTTATAAGACAGCACTGGTGGATGGATAATAATATGGATAATGATAAGATAAACAGCACTGTGTAAAGTGGCATTGAAACTTCTAAAGAGACACTTCCACAAAAAAGCCTCCATACACTGAAGGGGTGGAGTTGAAAAAATGTTTGCTCCTTGTCACTGCGACAGTGACAAGGAGCAAACTATGTATTAAAAAGCTGCATCACACCGGAAACAACATTACAATTCCACTCTGTGACTGGACAGACACACTGAATTATTGAATTGTATTATCTTAAGCCTTATGCATACTATGTATTTACTGATTTTAAGACTTTTTAGGAAACAATAAACAAAAACAAAAAACATGGCCATAAAGTCAAACAAAATAAATAGCTGCAATGCATCTGGGGGAATTTTCTCAAAGGTTCACTTCACTGTGAATCCCACTCCTGTACCCCCGCAAAAAAAAGCAGACAATATATATACCTAGACTGTCGTGAACTTGCTGCTCAATTATGAAAAAAATGTGTAATTACCATACAACTGTGTGTTGTTGAGGATCGCAGACGAAATTATTTCTAAACAAAGCTGTTTCTGATTCTGGAATTTAACTGAATTTGTACATAAAAATAATAATGTCTATCCAGTAAATGTGGGATAGGTACAAACAAATTGGTCAGAGAGCTTCTGCATATTTTTAAAACTACTAAAGGGTTAGCCTGAGCAATTTTGGAAAAATATCTAAATACAATTTTTGTGACACGCATTGCTATTTAAAATTATATTCACAATTTATGTTTTCATTAGTAGGATCGTGTGTTTAAAGGAGCATCAATATTTGAGAGAACACTGAAACACAAACTGCAAAATGAATACAAAGAACATGTCTGGAGAGACTAAAATACAGGGTTATCATTTTTAAATAAATAATACAGGCTATTTAGATGTTTGCAGAGGAAATTATGTTATCTAAATAATTAGTCTTTGCAATTCGCAAATTGCAACCATTCACATTGCAATAAATCTTGCGTCTCTAGTGTAAATTAAGCTTTTTTAATACCACTTTTTTATTTGTATGTAATCATAACTGTAGCTACAATTAAATGTTGATAAATTGCAACTCCCAACAATGAAGTCTATCAAGAGAGCTTGTGAAATGCCCACAAAAGTTAAAGTAGTTTAAGTTTTTGAAATCACATTTTACAGTTCTGACAGATTACTAGCAATAAATATATTTTCAAACATAAAGGTGCATATTGAGCATAAAAGAGCACACTATTAACTACCACTGTGTGTCTGAAATGTTCCAACCCTGTTCAGATATCATACTACACACTTTTCTGCCACACAAGCACACCATGCACTGACAGGAGAACAGACACAGCTACTTTTGCAACTGTTAAAAGTCAAAACTGATATAGAACACAGAGGCAGAACTAAAATTAATTAAACAATTCTAGCCAGTTTTTCTAATACCACACTAAAAAAAAAACAATAAATCAATAAATGTGAGAAACAATTTATGCCACATGGGAAACTGACAAAAGGTTTTATTAAAACTAGAATATGCTCATGTTTTTTCCTCACCACTAGTCCAAGGACAAACATCTCCAGATAAAACTAGTATGTGTATGTGAAGAATATCCAAAACCTTAAAAAAAACTTTAAAAATCTACGCACATAGCAGACAGAAAGTTACAGTAAAAATTTAAATGAAACTATAAAATCATCTGGAACTTATCAAGTAATATTGTAAAACAATTTCAGTGTTAAGAAACAAAAAAAATTTAAAACTAAATTGAAACACCTCCTGAAAAGACTCACTTCTGCGATAATTGCAAAAGGAAGACACTTGGTTATATAATTTTAATACCTTTAGTGCAATTACATCAAGTCAACAAGAAGAAACCACAATCTTTCTGATGCACAAAATCACACATGCATACTACACAAATACACCATAACAACATTAAAAACATGAATTAGCTTTATCTTATAAAATATAGTTACCTACCATTTTCCTGCATTTCACTATGGACACTATAAATTGCATTACAGTCCTATGAAAAATTCTTACAGAGCAAAATGCCATACATAAATACATAATTATGCAAGTAAACAAATGGTTTAGCAAACAATTTTACAGCTCTCTTTTCCTTTATTAGTTGTAGTAGAGAGTAGAGTAGTGCTGAGAAAAACAACTTTGGTGACATAAGAATGGCTGCCTCTCTGTCTCATCCATAGACACATATGCACAAGGGGCCCCGTATCCTCCACCACCCGCCCCCTGTGCCCCAAACTATTCCCTCCTCCCTCTGTGCTCATTTCTTCATCTTTTCCTTCTGCTCCAATCCATTTCTTACACTTTCCTTCTGGCTGGTCATTGCACATATGTGGTTTGAACCAAGGTTACAGAGAAACAATCAGAAAGACATGGTTTAGCTCTTGTCATTTTTCCTCATCGTGTGGATTTATCTCAAATGTTCAATCCAATTTACTATAATACAAGTCTTCTACCACAGTATTAATGAAGATTTTATTGTATTTTTTATCAAAGGTTGTTACCTTAAGTAATTAAAAAATATAGTTTAAGGTTTTCATTCACTATTCTGTTCATGTCTGTTTTTGTGTTAAGCAATTATTGGTCTATGTTTTCAATACACAAAATAGAAAGAAATAGAAGAATGTCATTTCATTGCAATTATGCTATGAAGCAAATGTTATTTTATTCAGCTGACACTTGAATTTATGAAACACATAATCCCATTTTTAACACAATAATACAATAAGCAACTTGTTACTATAGCAATATGTCATAAAAACTATGACCAACTGGTGTCAAATGCACACCAAATGCAATTAGGGATGCACCGATCCGATACTGGTATCGGATATTGGCGATGATACTGAAAAATTACTGGATCGGATATCGACTTCCAAACATCAGTATGCCGATATCCTGGTTGGACATATACATTTATGTAATAAAACTATTTACTGGTTGTAGTTGGCCCAGAAAGTCGTTGCACTGGTATCTGTTCATATCAGGTATCGGCAGATTCTTAAAACTATAGTATCAAAATTGGTATCGGAACAGAAAAAGTTGGATTGGTGCATGCTTTAATACAATGCTGTCAGTGGAATGGTTTTCATGATAGTAGCTGCGGCCCATAATAATGGGGTTGTTATAATTTGAGTATCCCTAATTACTAAGAATAGTTTAGAGTGGAATAATCATGTAAACATGGATTTTTGGCTTAATTTGATATGCTACTTAGACTACCACCAAATCCAACCTGCAGCCAAAAAGATGGTTGGAACCGGAGAAAGGAGAAACAATCAGAGAGCTGGAGCAGTGAAGGCGCGGCGGACAGAGAGGGTGCTGGGGGACTTCTTAAAGAGACAGGACCTGGTTACCCTTCACCTACATAATGCTACTGGGTCTTCTCCGCCATAGGCATCTTTGTGGCTCTTCACATCTATTGTTAAATCAACCTGTCTTGTCTTATTTTAGCAGTGAGATCATAATGAGTCTTTTTGTATCACACGTACATACTTCTTTGTTTCCCCCACAAGGTGTGGTGCAACACATCTGGCAGGCAAATGTATTTCTGTGGCAATACTACCAGTATCAAATCAATTAAGCTTCAGCAATTTCCCACTATTACCATACAACCAACTAACCAGTTGTTTAGACCAGTTTCATTTAAAAGTCAGGTGAATTATATGAACTTATTTCTTTAACCTAGTAATAATATTTATGAAAAACACACTGCATCAACAACCAAAACCCTTTAAACTTCACAATTCAAATTAACAACAGTCAAACATTAAAACTAAGACTGACTTTTTCTTATATACTAAACCTTCTAATCCAAGGCAGTCAGAGCTAAGCCCAAGGGCAGTTGATTGTGGAACGTCAACATTTTGGTGTGGAACAAGTTACTATAGTATTACATATAGTATATTAGTACAGTTATTATAATTTGGTAGAAAATGTATAAAGAACTATAATATTATTGAACACCAAAATAAGGTTCATTGGGCTTTAGTTTAAGAGTTTTAGTTAGAGAGACAATGCATCACTATATGACACTGACAAAGTATTTAATATGCATCATACAGAAAGGTTTAAAGAAAATACGATGAATTGTTAAACCTAAAAAAACTAACAGGATAATTTTTATGGTTCACTGATTTTTGCCATGAAATGTTTCTTTAAAATCCTTTTCGGGGTGAACTCAATAGATTTAGCTTCAGTGTCAAAGCAAATATTACTTTAAAAAGATGCACATGAATTTAAGAGCTACATTTGAGTTTATGAACATATTTCTAATTTTAGGACATCTAGATTTCCGACAACACAAACTTGATGAATGTTATATATTTAGTGAAACTACTTCTTAACAATGAGCAGCAGTGAGGTAAAATTAGCAGTCTAATTCACAAAA
Organism: Periophthalmodon schlosseri; assembly: GCA_000787095.1. Taxonomy (NCBI): domain Eukaryota; kingdom Metazoa; phylum Chordata; class Actinopteri; order Gobiiformes; family Gobiidae; genus Periophthalmodon; species Periophthalmodon schlosseri. The sequence continues at coordinate 5,933 of JACM01078278.1, read as the reverse complement.
TCTTAATCTAAGCCTGTGTATAAATCATAGTTGCTCCACACATGATCTCCAAAGTCTGTGATAATAATTATAATTATAATAATTATAAGACTTTCTTATTACATGAAACAATAAACAATACAATAAGTAATCTTGTGTTTCATAGTACTTTGACCATAAATGTTAAAGCAGTGTTTTTAAGTTTTGTTTTGTTTTTTTTTATTTTACCAGGCAAAACATTAAGAGCAAATTCTTATTTATAATGTCGGCCTGGATTTCAATAATTTCCAAGAAAACATGGCTTGAGGCCAAAGTCTAAAATGAAACAGCTATGGATGTGGAGCACAAAAAACAAGGGAGAAATGGACATACTGTACTGCGGGTGAGAAGAAAACAGCACAGGATCAAAGTATGAAGCAAGACAGAGGAGGGGAGGATGATGTCACACTGTAACAGACCGCCTCCCTCGCCACTCACAGGTGATGGCGCTGTATGATTGGTCGCACCCCCGTACTCCCTCCGCCTATCGCCCCCACCTTTCCCAACTCCTCGGCGGCCATGAACACAGAGAGAACGAAGCATGGCGTGCTCTTCCTTTCTGCTGCCCTAGACTCAGCACACAGCTCGTTCGCATGACACATTCAGACAACACACTTTACATAACACACATTAGAGGAAAGTGAGAACATAGCTGTAGCACTGAAATGTTTTTTTCTGGACATAATCGTACACAAAGAACATAATGTTCTCTCATTAAACAATTCTTGAATCCAACTCGATACAGTACAGGCAGATATTATATCAGAAGATATATTACAAATATTACGAATGCAGTTGAATAGAAATTACATTCAGCGTAACGCTATAATAACAATTGGATTGATTTCATGGTTACATTGATTAACTAGCTGTGTTTAATAGTGTAACTAGGTGCGTAACCTCAAACCTTTGACTCTACTACATCTCTGCCATTGTGAGATCTGTGCTTTGAAGGAAACCCATCTTATGCAGGCATGTTCTTGTGGCCTTAAATTCTGATGAGAATAGTTAGAGTGAAGAGCACGCTGATCACTGCGATCTGCAAATTATCCGATCACGATCCAATTACAAGCAAATCAATAGCACAGTTCTAAATTAAACTTAAATATTACCTCAGGCTCACTCAGATTTAATCCAGTTATATTTTTATAGTGGTTTCAATAGCCAGTAACAGAGACCACAACCAAACATTAATAAAGCAAAACTTACTGATGTTTTGAACTTTCTCCGCTCAAGTGTAAAAACAAAAACAAAAACATGAAAAAACTAGTAGTACTCATTACTGCTTAAACCATTTCATAAGCAGTGTGCTATAATTACTTAACTTAATTCATCAGTTAATCTCATATCTTATATTAAGAATACAGAAAAATCCTGTATATGTGGTATTACTATCTATTTTCATCACAAATCTTTGGATGCAAATCCCAACTATGTGCAGAAATCTTTTAGTCTGTGAATGCAATAATATTATTAAATATACAATACTATTGTTGCATTCTCGGACATGAAAAATTCCACAGTCTATTATTTTATTTTAAAATATAAAATAAGAACACTGTATCACTTAAATCAACCCTTATAGTCAATAAGTCTTAACAGTGTATGTTATACAATAGAAGTAAAATGTAAACAACAACAGGTAAATTGTAAACACATATGCATGCTATGGCACATAGTAGTGAGTTCCATAGGGACGGGGCACTTTCAAACTCACGTTCATTTGCAGCACACTCTCATTTCAATCATCATCAGCAAACGCAATAAGCAGACAGCAATTCTCAGGTACTAACTAAACTAGCTGCTAGCTAAACTAAGTTCTTTGCCGGGTGAAGGGCTTGTTCCTCATGAATCCTCCTACACCACCCCCACCAATGGTTTCCCTACCCCTCCCCTACTTTACTCCTCTTGTTGACCTCCCACCATGCTCTCTGCAGCTTTGTTTCAGGCTTGCAAATATCTGGCACAACTTTACCATAAGAATGTTAGCAAAGCATATTAATATCTTGTAGAAAAAAATAGATCGGTCTTAATAGGCTTGATGTAAATTTAACAGAAGGGTGTCATAGGTCAGAGGCTGACCAGGAACACAATTACCGATGCTATGGGGAGGTCAGAAAAAATGTAAATGAGTAAAATTAACCATAGAATTTATTCTAGTAAAAATACCCCTCCCCCAAGAACAGCGCATTTGTTCAGAACATCCGCCCCTCCCACGCACGCACACACCTACTCCACTACTACGAACAATTACCACAAACCTGAATAGGCCAAAAAAATATATAGGCACTATATACATATATACATACATACAGAATCAACCAACAACATGGGTCAGAAAAATGAGAAATAAATAATTTTGTTACATTTTAAACAAACCAACGTACAGTTGCAACTCGCTAGATAATTGACGCAACTGATCAAGCGACTAAAACTTTAACTCTCGGTCATACAGGACATTCTCTAAATAAACACTTATTATCCTTTTTGGCTTTAGACTTGCTGTAATGTGACAACCCATTTTGCGTTAGCACTGCCAAATTATTTGTGGGCCTACATTAAAGCACCCATGCATTTAATTTACACAGACCTACGCTTAAACACAGTAGTCTAGAGTTTCCACAGGTCAAAGCGTTTGGACCCTGACAGCAACGGTGAGTGCTGTGAATTCACCTAATTCAGATCGGCTTCGCCATTTTGCCCACTATGTTCGACGTGGAGGGACTCCGCTAGCGTGGATACACCACGTGTATCACCGCAATAAAGCAAGGCCCACCGCACCCCCGGTGGCCCCCACCCTATAGGTCACCTTTCTTGTGATAGCTCTCGCAGTTATAACCCTGAGACTATGGGCAAGGCTGTACGGAGTCAAAGGAGGGGGTTGGGAGCTGTACTTGCAGTATGCCATGTTGCTTCTTTGAGTAGACGTCAATGACTTGCTTCAAGAGTTTGTTCTTATAAAATAGCATTACGATGGGTAACGACAGGAGTAATCAACTATGCTGAACAAATGTTGTTCGCGTAAAAGGCTAACGATAAATAAACTCACAAATTGCGTTAAGTAGGAAATGAGCTAACTGGTACCCTCGTATGTGTGCCAAAGGTTACAGGCATGCTGAATGATGGGCTAATACAGAATTCCAGTAAATGTATGTTAACTGTACTCGATGTGGACCTCAGCAGCACAGCTGAGTGACACGAGTCCCCGATCATGGGCCAAAGTGGAGTTGGAATTCTATGAGCCAAGAACGTTCAGCTTATACTCACAAGGCAAAAAGTCATATCGTCCTTCAGTGTGTTATGTTTGGTATGATCCCAGTCTACTAAGTTCCTCAGTGTGCTATGTTTGTTATGACCCCAGGCTACTAAAAAATGAAAATACACCCCCGTAATGTAACACAGAAATGTATAGCTAAATGTGGAAGGAGACCCACATAGTTACACCAGCATCTAGGCTATACCAAATAATAGGCAACAACAGCTATCTTGCTAAATATTACTTCACACATTATTAGCTTAACTAAGCATAGGTCCTTCTGTTTGAATATAAACGACCAACAAATTTGAGACATTAATACACGCATTACGTGTACGACAGTAGCATTTCACAAGTAAATATAAATAAATAAATAAATATATAAGATGTCAGTGTAACCCTTGAAAGTGGGTTACTCCTAGATAACACTTCTCAAGGAGGGTCAACATTTGAGTTCGTTTTGGGGGGAAGGGATTTTTCTGATCATTATTGTTTGGATTAGCTTACCTTTGCTTCTTTGGGACAGAATGCTCAACCTCAATACGTTTCCCATGGAGTTCCACTTTACCTAACAGAAAATACAGACAATATACCAACAGTTAGGCTACACACATGGTGACTATCAACCAGTTCAGATAGGCCTACGCATTACAGGTCCTAGCAGTTTATTATGGACTAATAACTCATCTAACTGTTTCATACGATAACTATCCTAATACACATGGGGACACAGTACGGAGCTTTAAAACAGTGTGCAACAAACGCAATTTCTGACTGTAAATTTGCACGTGTAGACCAAGGGTCCTTTACATCACATCACTTTACATCAAAATCAAAATGATCATTTATATGTGTGTTATATGCTACTCTCAATCAATCAATTTGAATCACAGTAAGTCTTTATTTACATCGGGCTGCCCATATTTTAGAGTAAAAGGGAAAATATGAGCTGACCGGCCTGGCGACCTTGTTTTCTCGTTACATAGCTTATTCGGGAAAACCTGACTATGGGCTAGTAGCAGTGGTTTGAAGTATGTATTAATAGTCAGAACAATGCCATAAAATAGCACGCATTATTTTACCAAACCGACAATGGCTTACGAGCAAGTAGGCCTACAAGTAGACCAATACGTTAGTAAAACCACAAGTGCAGATTTGGTATCTTTGTCGTAGTGAGTACCGGCTCAAAGGGGGAGGGGAGGCAGCAGAAGGCTTCTACATCACACCACTATACGAGCTCGCTTCATCAAAAACATTAAAAGCACTGAAACGCCACATGCTTTATAAAGTCTAACTCTATCTTAGTCTAACTCTATCTTAAGTCTCAATGAACATATGTGGTAGACCTATCAATCACAAGCAATTGTGCTCCATCGCTATAGCTTGCTTTAAGCGATCAGCCTTTACAGTAGACTACAGCCTTACATTTGTGCGTCCCACCCCCTGTAAAAGTTTGCAATGTTCCTAGGCTGTACAACCATCTTTTACACATTGCAGGAATGTATTAGTTGCTGGCTAATAACTCGATTGAAATCGGCATGTGTATTCAAATGAGACGATAGGCACGATAGTGAACGGGGTGTAGAGAAGCACGCCGAAGCCTGCCGCTTGTTCTGTGAATGAATGAAACTTGACGACTACTATGCATCTTTGGCCTTTAGTTTGTCCAAACTGTACATTAACTTACCAGAAATCGTTTCGATGGCCTTCATGGCGCATTGATCATCAGGACAGTCAACAAAAGCATAACCAGTTTTCATAAGAAACTGTCCGGAGTAGGGGATCTTGTGTTCGTCAAAGGTTTTTCCTAAGTCCTCGGCAGTAACGGTGTCGCATAGATTCCCAATGTAGAGCTTGTGCATGGTGTTGCTTTTTCCTATTTCAAAATTTAAACAAAACAGCGTACGTACGAACAAAAATCAAAGTTCCTCCGCAAATTTAATGTGCCGTGGCGCAACAAGATACACGACACGCCTCCAATAAATAGACACAATTATGAGTTGTGAAAAAAATAACCAAAGTAACCAAACGCAGTGGTAAACTAAAGTTAAAATAAGTGTGCTATATCAAAAGTGTCAAAGCAGATGGCAAATGCGGCTGCAAATCCAGTTGAATAAGTAGAGCAGAAGATAGAAATCCCTCGACTTGCAGCCGGTCCCAGACGAATAAAGCAGCGGCTGCCTTTCGGTTGTCTATCGCACTGTGGAGGGGGTGGTTGGTTGGTTTTAATGATGGCTCTATGGTGGAGGATTGAAAAACTATGGCGGGATCAGGTCTGGAGAAATGTTTTCCTCTCTCTCCGCCTCTCGCAGAGCGATCAGCCCGCTGCCAGCAGAGGGGTGAGGCAACAGAGGGGTGACGCCGCCCCTCACCGACTCCAATTCACGTTTTTTGTTTGCAAAGAGGAAACCACGTGGTCCATTTGGAGTAGGTGGAAGAGGAAGGGAGGGGGCATTCCCTACTCATCCTGGGGTATTTACCATGTGAACGCGTGTGAGTGTGCGCAAAGCCATATCTTTAGTGGCGTAGCCTACTGTCCTCGCTCCTTGCTGTATTGTAGCAGTAGTACCCAGCCACTCAGCCATTGGCTGCTAGATCTAAAATGAGATTTACCAATGGGTTATTTACGGCGATAATGCCGTTCGCCCAAATGTTAAAT
>KN475342.1:1836-25151 GCA_000787095.1 Periophthalmodon schlosseri | reverse complement strand
ATGGACAAAGGCACAGAGCCAAGTGGAGTTCACAGCGCTGAAACGTCCTACTGTGAGCATGTGTTTGAACTTACCCTACAGGCCAGCACACTCAGCGTTCGCTCGTGGATGTTCATGATTGGATAATTCTTGCCCTTGTACCGGTTCACTTCCTGCAAAGAAAACAGAGGAAAGACAGTGAGTGCACAGTTTTTTTGTATTTAGAAATACTGTTATGAACAAACAGCTGACTTGGCAAGAGTTTATGTTCAACTTTTATGCAATATTTTCAGAATGGCTTTGCAGTGGACCAAGAACAAAGGAGTAATATAGGTCTTTCTTAGTTCATTAATAATTCTAATACGTCTAAAGCCTTTGTTCATACTTTTTTTGTTTAGTTTTATTTGAGGATAAATAAGTGGAAAACCACATACTGCAACATTAAATAATGAATAGAGATGTACTCATACCTGGTCAAAATGCAGTCCTACAATGACATAGGGCTTCTCTGCTTGTTTATAAACCATTTCTAAGAAGTCGACATGGCCAATATCTACAGGGAACATACTGTCAAGGCAAAAGCTGATATACAGTACAGCTTGTATGTGAAACCATCTTAATCATGTTTTCTTTGTTGTTGATAAGGATACGAAAGAGATCGAAAGCCCCAGCCACATAGATAATTGTGTCTCCGGGCTGTGGCTCCTTTCCTGAGGCAAACTGGATGATTTTCTGTGACGTTTGGAGGAACTGGGAGACTCCTGTCCATGGACTGTGTCCTTTGGGACCCTTCAACATAGAAAAAGCATTCAAACATAAATTAACAACAGCAAGGAGGGCTGAGAGATAAAACTTGTCATTTTATTCATACCTTTCCGAAGTTGTCTGTATGCGTTTGATAATCTGGGTTACTCTGAAAGTCAAAGGACAAACATTAACAACAAAGCACAGGACAATAATAATATACAGCATAAACACCCAAATAGATTACCATGTTACTGTGATGGGCTTTGGTCATTAAAAGCATGCGTCCCACCAGGTCAGTGGTGGAGACCCCCTGAGTGCGCTTACACTCTTTGTACCGCCCCTCACGCTTCACCTCTTCATATGTGTCTTTACCATCTACTGTGAGGGTGATGTCGTCTGGCAAACAAACATAATATAAATATAAATGACCTAAAATATAAATATGATGAAATAGGAGTCGAACAGATCAAAGACTCACCTCCATGCACACAGTAGTCACAGTTGTATTTGTCAAGGGTCTCCAGGGTGGTCACATAAGGCGCTCCTTCAACTATTTCATCCACCCATTTTATGGCGCGCACCATCTTGTACCGCTCCTCTTGTGTGAACACAGGGGGTCCTTTGTGTTTTGAGATTTCAGCTTCAAAGAAGAGAAATAAATCACTCTTATGACAGGAATGCACATTATAAACAGATGATGAGGTGGAGGTAAGTGTTCTGAGCTCTCAAGAGAAAGACTCTGCAGGTATGTTTTTTATGACTGCACATAATATTGTTAGAATAAACAGCTCAAATTTAGGATCTTTATGATAAGTTGCAACCTAATAAAGTGTGTAAGTTTGTATCCTTTTAACATGTAGGACTGTTAAAAAGGAAAATAGATAGCGATCTGCTCTCACCATCAGTGTGTACTCCGACTATGAGGTAATCTCCCATGCCTTTCGCTTGGCGCAGCTGGTTGGAGTGGCCGTAGTGAACCATGTCATAACTGTTCCGAAGAAGACAGTCAATTAAAAACACACACACACACATAATATAAATACATGCAATACTTTATCCTGCCATTAGTTTTATTACTTGATATAATGTTGTAAATCTTGAATAACATTGCGCACATATACTGGAGCCTGTTTGGACATTCAGTCATAAAGAAAACAACAAAAACAAATGCAGGAAATCGGCAACACACCAAAGGTCACTGGAGGAAAGGTAAGGGGAGGGGCACTGGAAAACTCACTTTATTCTTCATTTATTGTAATAGTAATTAAGAATGAACTCATTTTTTTCTGATACAAAATAAGGCTAAATAATAAATTCCAATTCAACAATTAATTACAAACGCATGTCTCACTTGACTGAAAAAAACAAGACACTGAAGAATGTTCTGCATCTTACTAGCACCAAAAGGAAACGTTTTTTCATATTTTTGATTCATTTTGCACTTCTCCTTTCCTATTTTTATGCTGTAGCCAAAACTATCCAAAACATTGCCCAGTGACATTTTACTGTAAGGCCAGTTGACCATTTCAGTTATTTATAACCAACACGTGAGGTGACCAGATACAACCGAGGTGCGTTTCATTCCACGTTTCAACTTCATATTTGTACTGTTGGCATGTTATTAACTGTTACTATGTTATTAACTGTCACTTAAATAACATGGAGGCCTGATAGCAACAGTGACTTCTCTCTCTTCCTTCCCTGAAACACTTACTTCAGCAGCACTTAATATATAAAAAAAGATTGACTGAGGGATTTGAGGGAAAGCCCTGTCAAAACCCCTTAGGGCTAATGTAGATGAAGCTAGCTAGCATTAGCACGTTAGCTCAATGAAAGACTGCCCTCTATCTCGTCTTTTGAACAGAAGTTAAACATAAAAACGAGACTTTTGGAAATCCTCCGTATCAGAATACAGGACAACAGACCTACCAGCCATCACACCACAAGCGGACAAGGCGCTTTCTCTTCTCCGGGCTGCACGCTGCTCCTCCCGGCTTACTGCACCCGGCGTCCCGCATCTGATCGTCGTCGGTGGCGTGGTGTCCGTTTTTGATCATCTTCACGGCTTCAAACAAATAAAAGGGCTACAAATAAGAAAGTGCTGTGGGCTTTAGCTGTAAGAGCGGCTGCGTACCTAGATAAAGAGGTGTTTTATTTCGCGGATCAAAGTGACACGGACAGAGATCACCGGACAACGCCTCCCGCTTACGTCACATCGAACGAATCGGATCAGGGTGACGTACGAAGGCGTTGCATAAAGAAGGTCCCCCCCCCTCCCCTTTTTTATAAAACTTAAAGATGCATAAAATAATCACTGAAATGTAGCTGATGAAATTTCAAGTTTTCAAGCAATTGATACTGAAAAATACACCAAGAGGATTAAATTCAACCTTATTTTAATATCAAAACAGTGGTGCCACATTGCCAGCATTGAACTAGCGTTTTCACACATGCTGGTTTTTCAGTAAAGCCTTAACATCTGAAGGCTCAAAGCACCTGAATAGGATACATAATACAGAATCTTCCTGAGATAATAAATACATCAGTTTTGTGATCCCCCAAGTATGTGTGTTACATGATTAAAAAAAACAAACAACACAAGTCATTCAGGAGTGAGCCCACCTAATTCTGCCTTATTAGCAACAAAGTTGAGATAAAAATGTAAACAACAGGTAAACTAGGTCCTGACCTGAGCAAAGTAACAATGGACTTAGCTAGCATCAGCAGCAATTAAGGATTAAATAATGTTAAGAGCAAAAGATCATTATGGAAAACACCATTTCAACAGTGCAAACATACAAAAGACAAAAAAAAAAAAAATTAGCCATCATTTAAGTAAAGAAAACCTTTAAGAAAAAGCCTTAATCAGTGTCTGTTTAATGCTGTTCTAAATCTAAATTAAGCATTGGCCTAATCACCCAATGTCCACTAATATGACACTGAAAATCCTTCATTGAATAATGGGTGGATTTCTCTGAAACAAACTTTTTACATACTTGGTAAACTCTGTGCATACAATCTATGCATGATCTGTTTTTTTAGTAATATACATCGTAAACAACAACAACAACAACAACAACCCAAATCCTGAGGTATACTGTGCTTAGTTGCTACAATGGAGTAACAAATGTAAGACCTTTACCACACAACAAAAGAGTCCAGCATCTCAGTAAACTTAAAATAGCACCTACATGTGCATAACACATTTTGCCATCCTCCAAGAAAAGAAGGGTTCACTATCGCATTCAATTTGGGTAATCACACATTTTTTTTCTTCCCAGTTCTTCCTTTGCGATAACCTCGTCCAAACCAACCTCCTTGAACAGCTGGGGTTTCTATGGAGATTTCAGAGTGAGCCGAGACATGTTCCTGCTCTGCAGATGGAGTAATGACTTCACGAGAATGAGTGTTGGCCTCTTCTGGCTGTAAAAGCGTAGCCAAAGTAAAGATGGGATCCTCTGTCCTATGAAGAAAACAAGTAAATATGAATTCAGATTTGTGTTATTTTAGTCTTTAGAGCAATTACGGTCTTGTTAATGTGTTTTACCTGTTATAGGGTGGAACATGTATATTTAGCTCCTCCATTAGAAGTTTCATAACGTCATCACATTTGGCATGAATTTTAAGCACTGCCAAATCATCTTTTGGTGTCCACTGTAGCATAAGATAGGAAAAATAATGCCTGCTACTTTAACTAGTTAAATCTCAAGAGGCAAACATAATGAACAAAGCATACCTGAAGATTGACAATGTACAACTGTGGCCGCTTGGTTGCAGGTTTGTTCATGGACCATAAACATGGATATTTTTTCAGCACCTACAAAAATACAAACATCAACTGTTAATTTGTAATGTATAAAAGTAAGTATGAAAGTAAGTCTACCTTTAGACTTGAACCTAAACAGAGAATGACATCTGCGTTCTTGGCAGCCTGTGCAGCTCCTTCCCAGTTCAGAGGTTGTTCCAGCGTTCCTCGCTCCCCAAAGTGCACAATAGTGTCTATCAGTTCACTTCCGCAATGGCTACACTTACGCCCTGTGCTGTGTCGATGAAGTGAAGTTCGTTCAGTAACATCAAATAAACGCACATACTCCCTCACAGGAGAACATGAGGTACAGACCTAAAGCAAAAGATCAAGTAGATATTTAATACAGTTATAATTCAACAGGTTCTCAAATGGCATACCTCAATAAACATGTTTCCATGGAGCTCAGATAAGGCTTGTCTTGGGAGACCGCTACGTACATGAAGTCCATCACAATTTTGTGATACAACATGTGTAACCTAGAAAAGAAGACATGATTAATGAAGTAAAAGTATATGTACAAACCATTATCAAATAAAGCTTCATCCTTTACCAGCTTTTCCTTATGCATTGTTTTAATGCACATATGTGTGTATGTCGGCTCTGCTTTGCTAAGATCAGACGAACTGTAAAAAATATTTTAAGTAGACTGTACAATAAAATATTTCTGAATATGATTCACACATTAAGTATTGTACCTGATACTCCGCCCTTTCTGCAGCTGTGTCCAAACCCCATTTGGACCCCTGTAGTCTGGGATGGAGGCAGCCTGAAAAAAAAAAAAAAAACAAAGTAAGATGGTGTAAGATGTTTACAGAGCAGAGATAAAATTGGTTTAAATCATTGGACATACTGTGCTTATGCCAGCGCCGGTGTAAACAACCAGGGTTTTTGCCTGTTTAACAGCAAATGCCAGCTGCCTCACTTTGGATTTCAACTCATCAGCATCATCAAAAACCTGCAGAAATACACCCCAATAGTAAAAGCACATGACGTTTGAACGGGAGCGAGAATCACACTTCTTTTTCAGTGTCACAGCAGCACTGGTCCAGAGCACTGGCTCAGAGGCTCAGAGGCTCAGAGGCGTACCTCCTCCTGCTTCCTCTTGAGCACGTTCCTGCGGATCTCCCTCTTGCACAATTCCTCCACCGTATCCCGGTGCAACTCCAGCACCGCGGCCTCCTCTTCTGACCGCTCCGCTTCGGGCTTCTTCAAGACCTTTCCTACCTTTACACACGAAACCAACAAAGCACAGGAGCTTAAAACAATCTCCCCTCTCTCTAAACACAATAGTATCGGTTAACAAGCAAACTAGGCCAAGCAACCAGCTTTAAATGCCTTAATTCATTGACTTACCAATTTGAAAATCGTCCGTTCCCTTTCCCGTTGTAGTATTTTTGCCTTTTCTAGTGCTTTTCTCTCGGACCGCGAGGAAAAAACAGTGTTTGCCTCTTCTTCCATGGTCCTGCTGCAAAATCAGCTGAGAAACATTTATTCAAAACAACGGCCGACGTGTGCATACCGGAAGTCTCTGAGGCTCATGGGTCACCAGCTCCTCCTGCAGCTGGGAGGCTGAATTGTGCTCAAAGATCTATTAATACATTCCTTTGTCCTTTTTAGAAGACACGTGATAATCCTGTGTGGAGTCATTTATTAAATTAGGTTGTCTAATATAGGCATTTATTTATCTTTTATTTAATAACATTTACACAAACCTGTAATTATTTATTTAATGTAGGGAGACTTATATAACATAAATATGAAATATGAATATGAAATAACATTTCAACTAACATGTTTTTAAATATTTATTACAAACTTATATATGTATAAATAACATAAAAACAACTATAAAAAATGAAGGCCATGTGTAATTTGGCCTTTTGTTTGTACTATGCAAGGCAATACTTGGAGTAACAGTACTAGTACAACCAAAAACTAGGGAGGCATATTTCAGTAGCAAAAGAGGTATAAAATATTTACTGAGGATCAATGTACTCAAAACTGTTGCTAGGGCAAAACAGATACATAAAAACAAACAGGGACAAATATTCAGTAGTGTATTTTTGTAAGAATATGGCAGGTCATATCAGTAAAAAAATAAATTACCCAGTAAAAATGACTTTACTTAAATGATTAAACCTAAAAAAATGTTACTCTTGAAATGTAACTTAATTTTCAAGTTGGCTTAGTTTAGTTTATAAATAGAGTTGTGTTTTTATAGTAATTAGGGGCATCTACTGTAGTCTGGACACTTCCAAGGTATTTTTAAAAAGTCCCAAGCAAAACATCTTCCTTGCTATATTCTTGACAGATCCCCAAATGACAGGAAACAGGAGACATGCAAATTACCTCTAAGTCACCTCAGTGCTGTTTGATCCTTAGCTGTAGTCACGGTGAAACTATCACATCTGGTGGAAATGGTGAAACACTGACAGCATTGGAAATGGAGCAATGATATACAGCAATAGGGATATCTCTGTGTCAGTTGTGGGTTTTTGAACTCCTCTAAAATGTAAAGATATTCATGTAATCGCTAGAGGTCTTATTAGGATCCCACAGTGGGGCCAATTAGAGGGGTGTCATCGGGGTCTGGAGGTGTAAGTGCTTTTGGGGACCCTCTGAGGATTTGCTCTGTACTGTCCTGCCTGTGACTCTAATGGCTGCTGAGCGGAGAATCCAGGCTTGTGCCTAGACCTCATGCTAGCTCCCCGGTGCCTCGCTGCTGTCTTCTTCTGGATCCTAGTGAGAAAAGGAAAAAGCTTCAAGCCAATGACATTCTGGCACTATCCAAAAGAAAAAAAATCTGTGGCCTCCGGTATGAGAATTATAATTTTCTTCAAATTAAGACGAATTCTGCTGCTGTGACTGTTTGCAATGCTACAGGAAACTTTTCTTTATAGAAGTTGGGCAAAAAGCTGCAAAAGTACAGTAATAGTCAGGCTTACATCAAACCTCTCTTTCTCTCTAGTGATTTCCGTGTCGCAGCAGACAATGAACTCTTTCCTTTATGTTGGTCTCCAGATCCATTCTAAAATGATAATAACCAAACATGAGAAATTGTAATTGTCTACATACTATTGGCAAATATGTATATCACATAAAAACAATTATTGACAATACAAATACCAACACCAGTGGACGGTTGAAAGACACTTTCTCAATCAATTTTCTAAATATAGAAAATGAGTATAACAGGTAATGTTTTAAAATACAGTTTTTTTACTTGTCGCTTAAGCTCCCTTTCCCGGGCCAGATCTCGGTCGATGCTGATCAGCTGCATCCTCTCTCTAGTTGCGAGACTGAAGAAGATATCATGGATCTCATATCGTGCAGCACGAAGCTTAAGATATAGTTGAAAACAGGCAACATCAGGTCATGAGATTATTCTGTTTGAACATTGCAACTCAATAAAACAGATGAGTGAAATAAAAAATCTTACCTGTAGAGTTACTCTCTCTTGCAACATAAGGTCTTGTCTGGAGGGAAGTCCTTTGTTAGGGCTATGCTTCTGAAAGGCCTGTAAAAACTGATGTGTATCCTTTAGAAAAAAAAAAACAACACACTATTGTAATAAATGATAATGTAATAAATTAGTATGTTGATTAGATAAAAGATAAAGATAAATGAACACTTAACTTGTTTCTACTACTTACCCTGGCGGTGCGAACCAGCTGTGCCACTCTCTCAGTCTTCAGCAGCCTGCGCGTCAGAAAGCCCTTTGCGACTGCGGACAGCAGGTGGCGGTAGTGCTCCGGGAGCGGGAGAGAGGAGGGCTGTGGGTGAATAATGAGGACCAGAGGGGAAGAGAGAGGAGAATGCTAATACCATCAATGACATCCAATTAATTTCCTGCAAAGATTCTCAAGGTCCTTTGTTGGCATCTGTTTAGGGCATCAATGGAAGCAGCCGTACAGTTCATCATTTTAATAGGATATAATAAGCTGAATAATAAGCAGGCGATGTGCTTTTCCCTCACTTGTTGATTGTACCAGTGTAGTGCTAAAAGGGCATGGCTGTTGGACAATGTGGTAATGAAGCTGTCATAGCGGGACATAGCAACAGTAGGTAATATGGACTAGAGACGAAACCAAAAGACAAAACCAAAACTGTAGTATTTTTTTTTTATCTGGGCAAATGAACCTGCAGATGGTGAATGCAAATCCTATGAATACAAGGGTAAAGGGGTCAAACTAGTGCATTACTGGCATAAGTGAATGAATGTGATGCAAATACCTGGGAGAGAGTCGGAAAGGTCACCGTGTCCCTAAGACGTGAGGTGGACATGGAGCAGGGCAAGGACATGCTCTGAAGAAGATGGTAACGCGCCGCCAACGTCTAAAAGAAACAGATATACAAGAGTAATCTAAGGAGCAATGGATGTGTGCATAGGCAAGCATGCGTACATTTGGGAGCAGGCAAGGTTGAAAAATATTGAATCGGAAAGGACGGCAAATGAGGCAGGAGGAAAAAATTAATTGAGGGTAGAGAGAAAGAGAGATGGGGCAGGAGACGCAGGAGAGAAGGGAAAAGGATGACAGGGAGGGATGGCGGAAATTAATACAGCCATGGAGTAAAAATGAGCGTGGAAAAGGTATGAGACAAAACAAAGAGGAGGACGAGAAAAGAGGGCAGAAAAACGGAAGAACCATTAGTGGTGGCACGCGGCGGGACGATCTGGCACTTAACCACAGCCGCTCATGAATTAAACAAATTATCCTTTTTTTCTGTGTCAATTCCCCTGGTTCCACTCCTCCTGTGACCACTGAGGGCACCGCTTGGTCTCTCATCACACCCCAGATGATGGAACGGAGTCAAAAAGGAAGTCTTTTTTCCAACAGCTTATGTTAATTATATTGTTGTTAGGATACATTAATTAAACAGAGACAGCGATTAATAGGGCAAGGACACTAGCCAAGAACAAATACAGACACGAGCCGAAGAAACCAGGACAAGCTGCCAAAGCAAAGCACGTGTCCTTGAAGTATTGCACGCACACACACACACACACACACACACACAGGCACCAGAGCAGGCGACCATGCCAGCTTGACTCTTAGGATGTAATGAAACATTTATGGTGGAATCGCTGTGCTTTCCTTTATCACTGGGGAGAGTCTGAAGGTCCCTTGTAATGAACAGATGTCTGTAGTCTGCCCACGACCCAGGTCTCCAAGCACATATCAACAGGTATGGCCGCCATATGTGTGTATATATTTTATTAATGGGTTAGGGGCATGTATAAAGTAACAATAGTGCTAGCACTGCATGTACCAACCTTTCTCCGTCTCGCTTAAAACCAAAAATCGGGAACACAGGGCTCAACATTAATTTTTAATTTCTTGCTCGTAGGTGACTTTTGGTGGTGTCAAAGCGATGCGGAGTGAATTATAGCGGCTGTACAGGAAAGATGTAGTGCTTCATCTGTACTCCAGGATGATGCAATCTAATGCAAAAAGGTGGCAAGAGGGACAGTGGACTGCAGTGTTTTACTTAACGTCTCCTGTGAGTCTTACAGGGCGTGCCATTGTTCGCTTAAAGATATCTTGTTTTGTAGGATGGATATAAAACTGGCAGCTGACAAGATAACCTGTAATTTTTTCTTGTCTTCTAGTGTGCAGTGATTGGGCCCTAACACTTTTATTTGGACTCGAGATCACCACAAAGAGTAATGACCAGTGTCTCTTTATGGGTTGATTAATGAGAACAGAAGATAATAAGTCAAAGGGAAATATTTGAGTTCATTAGGGCACCTGTAGTAGTTGTTCCTGTTGCCGTTGGTGCTCCTCCTGAAGTGCTCTGAGCTGTGCCGCATGGATCTGTCTCAGTTGCTCCTGTCTTTCTTTCACACTGCCGAGGCCTTCGTGCCATCGCGCCGCAGCTACACATCATTGAACACAACACACGGTCAGAAATGAAGATTAATGTCTGTTTTCTCTGGTTGCTGTGAGGGATTTATCATCTGACACAGCTCATTCATATGAGGCGTGATTATGACATGACAACCAAAAGTAAAACCAAGTCACTTTTTTAGTTTATCACAAAGCAAATGTTTACACACAGTAGTCGAGGTACAGAAATGCTGACATATAATGAAGGAAAGAAAGAAATGAAATGATGCACAACTTCAATGTCTAGTTCACTTATAGAATTATGAAGAGACTATTACTGATTTTTACCTTTTAATTCTTTAATTCTTAAATGCTAGGATAGAAATGGGGCCGACATTTGAGAATTTCAAAGATGCCTCTGACACTTAATAAAGTTTGAGTTCTGCTCAGACTTCAATGGGTATTATTAGATATCACTACAATTTTGTGAAGTGCACAGCTTTAAACGGCTCTTTACTGACCTTTTGGAGTGCTGCAGCTGAGTCTACTTGCTGCTTGCTCATCTCCTCTCTCCGGAACGACTTCTGTCATCTGGAGCCTACGTTTCACCTTTAACCCCACGCCCTGACCTTCACCTCCACTCTCCGGGGTCATGTGCTTCTCCTCGTGCCTTTGAGACTCATCCACACTGTGAAGCCACAACTCAGACGGAGTGTCCACATCATAGGACTGGTTCAAAGACGTGCAGCGAGAGTCGTGACCTAAATCCGAACCAATTTTCACAGAATGGTTACTTGTATTGGACAATATAGAGACGTTATTCCTGGTTGTGGCTTCTGGGAGACATGTTCGGAATACATCGGGAATGCGCATCCTCTGTGCCATAGACAGGGTAGATTTGGCTGATGGTTGCCTTCTAGTATTCTGTGCATTTATCAGTCTTGTGTGATCTTTCTCTCTACTGGTCATCATAGTCATAACAGGTTGTTGTGAATCAACTGTTTCTGTCTCTGTAAGTGAAGTTTTGTCATTACTGCTTTTAAGGCTGTCTGGTGATAGGTTCTTCTGTGACAGGCAAACATCACCCAACGAACAAACTGAATAGTTCTGGCTTATCTGCGTCTGCTGACTCTCACTTTGGCTGCTACTTTTATCCACGTTCTCTGTCAGCGTGCACTCCAAATCTGAGATCAGCACTTTGAGGCCAGATAGGTTGAACTCCAGCTGATCTATGTGCTGTGAACTCTTGGCTAAAACACTTGTTACATCACTCTCCACAACACTGAGAGGTGAAGTTCGGCTTTTACTTCCTTCAACCTTGTCGTCATTTATGGACGTATTGATCACTGACTCCTCTTGAGAGATCTTATCAAACGGTGCAGAGGGGCTTTTGGCTTTGCAGGGTACAGGACTCCTACAAAAATTCAGGGCTGGGATGTTGTGATATTTCCTGACATCGTTAAAAGCTGAGGGGGAGGTATTGGCACCGCAGTTGCTACTTTTGCTCATGTTTTCCGTCCATATTGGCATCGGCATGGAGACATTTCTAGGCCCACTTGTGTTTACCCAATTATTTATTCTAATTGAGTCGTAGCTGTCACTATTAGGATTTAGAACACAGTCTTGTGCTTGCTTATCAACTGTTAAGTGTGATTCGTCAAAGATGTCAGTTTTCCTATCACTTTCATAGGATCTCTTCAGTGATTGGTCCACAATGGAACTATGGCTATCATTCCTCTCCTGATTCTTCCTTGGCTCTGTTCCTTTGGTGTGCCACTCATCATTCTCCTTATCAGATAGGCTCTGCTCCTCTGACTTTGGCTGATCTTGAGCTCTGTCCTGAATTTTAGCGCTTTTGGCCTGACTTCGAAGCATGCGCTGATGCCGGCGATAGTCCTGAGATTTTTTCAGTAAAGCCTGGAGACTCATTCGATAAGGCGCCTCTGAAGGCGTTGAGTCCTCATCTGTCTGCATTGTTTCATTGAGTTGAGGGTGAATTTCTGTGAGGCATTTAGGTGCTGGTGGATCCTTTGGTGGGTCTGTAAGTTCATACTTTAACTCTACTTCTTGATCATTGTCACTCTGACCTAAATGTGAAGTTTCTGTTTGCACAGGATAAACAACACAGGACTCTGCTGAACTGGGATTAATATAAGAGGTGCTCATAAGATTTTCAGCTTTTAAATCAGCATCAAAAGGTGACTCTTGACCACTCCTCTCCAACTCTTCCCCATCAACTGGCGGATAGTTGATAATATCAGGCATCTTTTTAACTGTATCTGATGAGTTATGGATTAAAAAGCCTCCAACACGGTTTTCTCCTGAATAGAAAATATCCTCTTTTTGACTAACTATGGCACTGATGGTGTTTTCTACATTTGTGTAGCTATCATAATCTGAAGATAATTGGTGGCAGTAGGTCTTACATTGACTGGAATCTACAGTTGTATCACTAGCTTCTGGGAAATTATGGCTTATTTCACTATAACTAGTTTGAGGCGGTAAATGAGAGACCAAAAGGGCACTGCAGGTGGTTGATGTGAGCGGATGGAGACTTTCCTGGACCATTTCTGTTGTTTTAAAAGGCGGGGAGAGACTTTTCTTTGTAAAGGTGTTTTGTGACAAGGGTCCACTGATACTGTCACTGGACATTGCTTGAATGTCAGTATCTGATTCTTGGAGGAGCTCATCTAGTGTTGGCGTTTTTCTTATCTGAAATACAATTTACACATTATTACATACTTACTTGCGGTAGCAGTGTAATTATATGGTACTAATCAAATAAAAATACCTGTACATTATAATTAATACAAAAAATAACTGTTGTTTTGTAACTTACATGAACGCTGTTAAGAATGGTTTGGACATAGGACATTCTTGAATCATCTTTGCGCTTCCTGTTTTCAGCAGCTTTTTGTGCAGCCTCTTTGAGTCTGCCCATCTCCTCCCTCTGTGTCCCTGAAAGCTGTTATCAGCACACAACACGCTTTTACTTGGAAGATTCATAGTAGCTACAACTTCAAAAGCACAAACATACACACATCCAATACCCATAAATAGTACTACATATCAAAGTCATAAGTATTAGCCCATAAGACAGTACTAAGACAGCAAGCAAAGACAACAAGTGGATGCATGTTTAGTGCTTAAAAATACGAAAATACAGGCCTACCAGAGGAGGAAGGATAGGTCGACCATGGAAGCAGATAAATGATGATGATGATTTCGGTTTGTCCTCATCAACATCTTCAGTCTTCTTTAGCCGAGACAAATGGAACTCTACAAACTTTTCGTAGTCCTCCATTAAACTTCATTCAGACTGACAAAATGCTAGAACTTACAATGGTTGCTATGGTAAAGTATCTTGCTAGCTAATGTTGTTGTTAGCTGTCAAAGAGCTAGCTAATAACGTAGCGTAAAGTTTATAAGGCAATCTCTCATTCTATGCATCAAAAACTTTGACTCTGGCGCAGGAGTGTAAACATAAAAAATAAACCCATCAGTAGTTAACGTATAAAACAGTTATTTCTACCAAGCGCTGTCTTTTCGGTTTGGATCAATGTTTACATTTTACCCGCCTCTCTTCCCTCAGCAACCGACGGTTCACGCAGACGCAGCCCGAGGAGATGTGCGCAAAACACGGGCTGGATTCTCAGAGGAGAGGACCCGAAGCTGATATTCTTAAAAAGTAATACGTTAGGCCTAGTGGTTTGACGAACTCCAAACCAGCAATTTATGTGATTTCAGAAATGTGTGTCGATTGTACCACGTTAATAGCTAACCAAAACTAACAAAATACTTGTTATGTCAACTTTCATTCTACCGAGGAGCTGATGCCATGCTGCCAAAGGGACTTGACCTTCTTCACCTGAGGTATGCTGCTCATTGTACTGTACACTCACTCATTTAATTGACCACAGCAATTTTTGGAAAATGAAATACATATTTCTAGATGTTTGAATATGCTGTGTTTCTATATACGATGTACAATAACTTTCTGATAGTGGTTGTAAATGTTTTCAAGTAGGCCTATTACAGGGCCTACTATTTTTGTCATTTTATATCAACATTTTGAAAAAATCCATCACACTTCAAAAAAGCTTTTTGATACAAAATTCGCAAAAACACCATATTATCTATGTTTACAAAACATGTTTTAATCTTCACAGTTAGTTTTTTTTTATGTTTTATCAGCTTTTTTAGGTGTCAAACACCTTGAACTTGTATTTCTGAAGTCTTTCAATTTAACTTTTACATGTTAAATCATGACTAGCAATTCCAGAAATATATTTTCAACATGATAGCCCACATTTTACATATGCAACTTTATGTTGACGTCACTGTGATTTTATTATGTTTTTTTCATGTAAATGTAATGTAAATGACATTTCCAATGGAATTCTCCATTCATTCTGAAGAGGGCAGAAACCTGCTCCGACTCAACCACTGAAGAGGTACAACCCGTAAAGGGGCACATATTATGCAAAATCCTCTTTTTTTATCCTTTTAACTAGGTGTAGTGGTGTTTTATCATAAACACTGAAATTCTATTTTGTTTATTTCACACATATTTAATGTAATTTTATGAGGTCACTCTTTTGTAAAAAAGAAAAGTTTCAATTTGTGTAATTTATTACTTTTTTGTCATTTATGTCACAATAGGAAAGACAAAAATGTGATGGAAATGGAAATGACAAAATGTTACTATTTCTTTGAAAATCTCAAAAATATGAGCATGATTACCTCAGTTTTTAGCTTTAGCACTTAATGTTAATGTACTCAAAATCTACCAGTATAAGTATTGTTTTTCTCAATATGTCTAAATTTAACACAAATATGAGCTCTTTGGAAATGACGTCAAATACATAGTCTTAGACTTTGACACCTTTGGCTTGTTTTTTTGTTTTGTGGCTTTGATTTTTGTAGCTCACACTGCAGCTTTAAGTAGACCAGCCCAGCTGCAGATGCAAGTGTTACAAAGAATCTATAAAGTTACACTTTGTAGTATGTGGCAGAAATGACACTAAACCTTGGGACAGGTATTCTTTCAGTCAAAAATATTTTTTCTGCAATTACATAATGTGTTTTGATGAAATAAGAACCGGCATGTGTGTTATGTGTTATGTCTTAAAGTTATTGATACACATCCTTTGAATTCAGAATTATGATGGATTGAATGTCCTTAAGTGGACTATGGGACAAAGGGAGTCCCCACATAAGTCACTCATACCAAACCAGATTTTGCGTAAGATTGATGCCTCATACATTTTTCTGAGTATGTCTTAATGTCTAGTTTTTGTGGCAAATACAGGATTTTTTTATTTTTTTTTTTTTTTTTGCCCCAGACACAAATTTGTCTGTAGCTGGAGAATCGGCCTTTGTGTGTAAATGCACAATATGGCTCAATTTAACCTGTTACATAAACTATAAATACAGAATTAACTACGCTTTAGCTATTTTACTAAACAAAATTGCTGTTGATGTTGTCACACAGCTGTTAAAAGCTAAAAATTATGCTAGCTAGCATACCGAACTTATTTGAATAATTTGACTTGATAGAAATCACCAGGACACACCCAAATACAAGTCAAAACTCCTGTAAAACTCCCATTTAGTCTACTTAAGCAATTCCTCAATCACATTAACAACATTTTACCATCCTGTTTAAATTCTTGGAAAATACACTCACTAAACATTTTAACATGTTTATTAATCATATACAAAATAAATTACGCTGTTTATTAACAAACATACAATATATACAGTACGTCAATAAATTAAAAAGATGCATAAGATAATGAACAGTTATTCTTGAGATTACCAATACCTTATCATCACCATCACACATTGTGTCCACACATTGAAAAGAAAGAACAATAATTTAGGTTATAAATACTTACAAAGACTGTCACATTTTAAGTATTTTCCCACAGAAAGATATTGGATAATAATTTAATACACCCCCATACAGAAATATACAAAACACTGACTTTCCTATTACAGTATCAGGGCATTTCTAAATAGACTAAACGGTTTTCACACAAACTCACTAATTTTCAATAATTGCTTAAGAACAAAAAAGATACCCATTGAGTATTGTAGGTCATGGATGGTGTTTAAGTAGGGTATAGCTGGATAGTCATGTTGAACAGTTGTGATGTGTGTTGTGATGACTGCATGAGGAGAGAGGCAAAACAAACAGTGAATTTGAGTGATCAAAAGAATCCTTGGTTCATTTGCCGTGATCGATCAGCACTGGCGGTGGGTGAAAGGGCTTTTAGAGGTGGCGTGATACACCACAGCCAGGCAAACAACATTGTGATGACTCTCTGATTGGCCAAGCACCAGGATAAGGAGTTAATGATTTGCATCCTCTATCATCAGATGTTTTGGAGAAGGGCTTGGCCGCCTGCTGAGTTAAGTTGCAAAAACACTTTGTGGATTAAGTGAAGTGGGAAATGGTGAGGAGTTTTTAAAATCTTTCCTGCAATGATAAAATATGTATGAATGCGGTCTAGGAGTGGTTGTGGGTTTCTGATAAAACGACTTTTCATGAGTGGCTATTACCCCTCAACAGTGGAGAATAGGGTCAGTGTGTCTTACAAGCTCATCAACACAGTTGATAATCACAGTGGTTGGATGACCCTTTGACACTTTTAAAATGAAAATACAGCCACCATAAACCCAATACGGAAGACAAAATCAGTTAAAATTTGACGTTACACCAGTGCTACACTTTTGCGTCTTGTCTTCGCCTGAACTTCACTTAAAAGCCTAATATAAGAACTCTCACAGGGATTAGCCACACAACATTTAGCCGAGTTAAGGACAGTTTCAACACACTGTATTTGCATCACTGCTCCTGTGAGCCACAAGATATTTTTGCATGAAGACGTCCATTTAACACCAGTTACACCAATGATTTTTTCCAAACTAAAAAAAACACTCACCAAAACATGTTGTTTTACTATGACCCATATTAGGTAATCAGTTTGAATTTTATTTTTTACTGCTGGGCACGTTAACGCGTTTTATCGCGTTTACTCAAAAAATAATGAATCGCGATTAATGATTTTGTCGCGCGTTAAAGCAGGTCACGTGTATCAGTCAAAAACACAGGATCAAAGAGCCCGCTCCGGTCTGTGAGCCGCTGCGCTCGCCTTTTCCTCTCTCTAAACTCAGCACATACACACACAGAGGAGGCGGGTCCTCTGAGTCTGTGCTCTGGACATGAGGAAGAGAGTCCTGCTGTACAGAGAGCGCGACAGAGACGAGTCCACGCACGGATCCGTGATCAAAGTGTAAACGGCCCGCTAAAGTCTTCAAACCGAGAGTGACGCAAAATACATGATTCAATATCCGCGCGGAGGATTCGCCATCTATCAACGATAACGCGCGGAGGTTATCGCACGTGCCAATCAAGTTTACTTTGAAAACTGCAGATATTAACATCCCACAAGTTTAGTAACCAGTGAGCTGGTTTGAACTACGACTGCATCAGAACTGAACCAGGACTAAACGAGGAGGACTGACCTTTACCAGACCTGAATCAGGACTAAGCCAGGACTACCAGCCTTCTAGGCTCACGGTGAGCAGAAAGGACTAGCAGACCACACAGGACAACCACAGGAAAAAATAGGTTCAAAAGATTAAATAACATTCCAATCCTATATTTGAATGTAGACAAAATAATAAAATAAGGCTAATACTGAGCCTTGTTATATTTGAACTTTGATTTGGACATTTTTAAATCATTTAGTCCCAGATACATAGAAGTCAAACCAGCACAACACTGGGTGAATACTACAGTATATTTAAGACTAAAAAGGTAAAATAAAGAGCTATTTAGGAGCCAAAAACCCTTATTATATTTTTTTTGCGCTTTTAATCTCAATTCAAGCATGCAATTAATAGTGATTACAATTTTTAATTGCTGCCCAGCTCTAATTTTTACGTATTATTTTGTGTTGTGTTTGTGTTTTATTTTTTTGCACAGGTTCTTTGGAGAGTTGCTGCACATTTTATCAGTGTTTAGACAGGCACAAACCACATCTCTATCAGGTAACCCAGTTACTGGAGGTTAAATATAGCTATACATTTTGTAATGATAGATACAGCGTTGGACTTTTTAACTTGACACTTTGTATAGCTCTGGTTTTATGGTTGACTGGGTATGCAAATATGCTTATTGTTCAAAAGATTGTGGGAAATACATTTTTAAAATCTTAAGTCCATTTTTCTTCTTTTGTTATTCCCAATTCAGTTAATTTGCATTAATAAAAAAGTCTTTGTTAATCTTAATAAGCACACAGCTGTCTACTTAAGCCCTCCTTACAATGGAAAGTGTAGGTTCACCCATTGTTAAATGGAAGTGTTTGAATGAGATCTACTTATATTTAAGTTTACCCAAAAATAACAACTGTTTCAATTTAACTTTAAATAAATTAAACTTTACAGACAAGGCTATTAAATAGCTTAACATAATTGAGCATAAAACACAGAATACAGTAATACTTCCCTGACAAATACAAAATTAGCTAAACAAATACCAACATTAAACAAACAAATATACACCTCAAAGTACCCTTGTAACATCCTGCTAAAAACACATTTAATTTTGTGTTTTAATTTAATACATCAATTATCTTGTTGACTACTTTTTTAAACCACAGTCAAGTGTATATCAGGCAAAAAGCCCAGTAAAAAGAACCTTTCCAGTATGATGCAAATTCAAAACTGTGCTCGGGGGCCGATTCTGAGTGATTAGAGAGAGGGCAGAAAAGATGGTACCTTAATCTCAACAGGTACACGCACCTTTTTTCACCCTTTTGATTGGTTTAGTCCGAGTCTGTTTGTCCCACCTTGAAATAACATTCAAACCAAGCAGTACCACCAGACTACTTTCTCTGTAGAGAGATAGTCGTATACGATCAGGTGTAGTTACCCTAACAGAGATCAAAGCCATCACCAAAATAGTGAACATTATTATTACCTCGTCACATACACAGCACACACTGTTCACAGTTACACACACGTTCCTAGTCACTACAGAGAAAACAAAGCTATTCAGTAGTTAAGCCACTTTTGGTACAGTTGCAAAATAGAGAGACTGTATATCAAACAGATTCTGTTATACCACTTTTTACAGTTCATTACAAACAATGCAAAGATAATAGTCTTTATAAAACTCCAGACTCTACCATACATAGACAAAGATTCTCTAAGTATATAACACCATATAAGACTACCTATACTAAAGCTGTGACATGAACCTAAACATTTGTGTGATAAAAGCCTTAAATGCATGTATTTTATTGTCTGCCCCTTTATCCAATCTGGTTTAATTTAGACTAAAGTCTGCTCAATGAACTGCTCAACAGCTCATACAACTTGTATGAGTAGCCAGCACACAACACCATCATCTAAATCTCTCCTTTTTACATTTTTCTCACCCTCTCATCCCTTTGACCCAGTTCTAATGCATATTGTATTAAACAAGGCACTTGCCCTTCCTAAAGTCAGATTTAAAGAAAAAATAATAAACATTGTAAAAAAAAAAATGTGGTAGAATTTGTTTTAGTAATTACACAAACAATTTCACTTTGTCAAATCTCTGTTGGGCAATGGAAGCCAGTTGGACTTGAAAATTGAAGGAAAGTACTGAGAAAGCTGCACAGAAAGTGAAGAGACTGTAGAAAAAATACGGCTAACTAAATATAGCAACACCAGAACAGATACAAGCCACAGAATTTCACAGAATTCCTGATAAATATCAATTCACACACAGAGAATACACTTTGGACCTCATGTGAATGACGACACAGTACAAAACAGTAGAAATACACTTACCACCATTGTGTAATATACTATATATTTGATCTAGTTCTTTTCCCAAAAGTTCTTGGTTTGGGTAAGCAAGATGAGAATTCAATGCCACTACTCCAATCAGCTGCACGGTCACAAAGTGTTGGCAGAAAGAGAGAATCCGGATGTTTTACAGGCCTTACAGAGGCCTTACCTTACAGAGGCCTGTAAAAGTATATAATAGTATCAAGGTCACGTCAGATTACACAAGTAAGCTGTTCCTTTGTGTTTTTTACTCACTGAATTGTAAATTGCTTTGGGGATTGTTTTGGATTTTTAGTGACCATCTCAAACCCTTTGCTGCTCCACATTTCTTTCAGCTGCACTGACCCTGTGTCATGGATGTACTACAGAGCAGATAAGCCACTCAGTCAAAATAAAGGTCCCTCTAGACCTCAGGTAAAAGTTTATCTCTAATACAAAACATTATATCTTATAAAACAGTCAGATCTTGATTTGCTTATTGCTGCCATTATTACTGTGTCAAAAACATTTGATTGTTTTTATTTCAGTGCAATATTCTCTATGAACATTTATTCCACATTTATCCCAGCTGATCAGTGACCACATGAATAGATACTGACCATATCAAACAGAGATGACTTTAAATGCATAACCCTGTTCTGCAGTACATCCAGAGTCAGTGCAGGTCAGGGGCAGGACACAGAGGCGACCGGTCGTAGCTGAACTCCATCTTGACACACCCTCATCCTGCTCCCCTCTCTCAAGACCGTGCATCTGTTTTTGATTTCACTATTGTGATCACACTGGTTGCTGTGGCCATCTTCCCTGGTATGAGTGGACCGATGACGGATGAGGCCACACCTCCGCCTCCCCCTCCAGCCCGCACCCCGACTCCCACCGAGGGGCTTCGTGCCACAGTCCGGGCGAAGGTCTGTAATGCTTCATACTTGGACCTCAGAGCGTCGAGCTCAACGCGCATTGACGCGTTCTCATTGGCCAGTTTGTCCACCTCCTGCTGCAGCTGGGCCTTCTGCTTCTCCAGCTCCTCCTTCTGCGTCACTCGCTTCACTCGGCAGCTCGCGGCGTAGCCACGATTCTTCAGGGGCCGCCGCCGCAGCCACGATTCTTCAGGGTCCGCCGCCGCTGCTTCAGTTGGAGGATTTCTTCTTTGGTGAGCCCTCTGAGGTGCTGGTTCAACTCTCGCACTGACATGGTCACCAGCTCCTCGTCCGTGAGGCTGGTGCCATTCTCCCCTGGCTCACGCTTCACCTGCACAAAAAACGTGGATGAGGAGTGAGAAAGAGTTTTACCACTACGACTAAAAACATGTAACCTACCTTTAAGGCTTTGTTTCCTTTGTTCGCCGTCGTCATGCCCCAAGAGCCTTGCTCCTCTGAACAGACCTGTGAGAAATCCGAACATTAGATCATCTGAAACAACAGCTGCATCAGGATCTCGTGCACTGTGGCTATCTACACCTTCAGTTTAAACCAAATTGTATGCTATCCCACCACAATAATCTGTGACCCGTTCTCCTGTGAAAGCACTGTGTTGTATATGTGCAGCAGTGAAAGTGACAAGTACATTTTCATAGAATTTCCCTAGCTTCCTGTTTCCTGGTGGTTTCACTAACAGTGCCCACTACCTTGTAATGTTGAACTGTTATTGGTTGATTTCAAGCCAATCACAGAGAATTGAGCATAAAATAAAAGGAAGTGGTAAAAACTGTGGGAACGACTCCAGGGGAAAACCAACAGTTTCAACTGTCGTGTAAAAGACATTATGGTGCGGCAGGTGTCACACAATAAATTGACAAACTAACACATGGCTGAGGCTGTTATGATGTGCGCCCACTAGTGTAAACAAAAGACAAAGGGATGCAGAGACAGAGGTGTGAGTCAGATATCGACAAAGACATCAGCGGAGTGCAAAGATGAGGTCAGTTCTTAGAGCGGGCGGCTCCAGTGATGAGCCTCTCCACTCTGCTCAATGGCAGCCTTTGTCTGTGCCCCTCTGCTCTGCTCTCCTCTGCTCTCCTCTGTCAGACCTCAGGCCGCTGTGTGCGGAGGAAAGGCCAGCTATTGTTGCTGCTGCTGAGCGATCATCATGAGACCAGTCATGATGACTCAGCAGATTCCTCTCCTCACTCTCCCTCCTCCCCCCGCTGTGCATATTTCTGCTCTCCTCTGTCACTTTCAGCTCCCCTCCTTGCCGTTTTACACCCTTCAACTGCTGCACCAAGTTTCAGATTTGCCCTTAATATAAGTGTTGACTTGTTTTGTCAACAAAAGTAGCATGTCTGTCTAACGGACGAAAAGTGGTTGCCCTCAAAGCACGAGACCTGCTTTGGCCCAACTGCCACCGCACCTGATAGTGCTGAGTCAGGACTTTAGTTAAACCGATCTGCTGAGTCAACACTCTCTTACAGTTTGTGCAGAGTTTGACTGGCACACACACACTGCTGTGCACACACCACTCTCAAATGTTTCCAAAGGCATTCTCGAGTCAAATCAAAAATCATTATTTTACTTGAACGTACGTTAAGTGTGTCAGTGTGTCTTTCCCAGCATACACCTTTGTTTGTTGATCTTTGTGTGTAGTGCTGGTTTACAAATCATATCAATCAAAAGTTGTACTTTTTAATTCTTGAATCCTTGAACAATTACTATATTAAATGCACTTGAATGTGAGCTTTAAGACAATATCTGTCCAAAATATACATCTGGAAATGGTAAAACCACTTTCATTTGTTATTGCCAAAGGATGAAGGCCAATATGATCACTACATTAAGGGACAGCATACACATAAACCAACATTGGTGAGAACATTTGTAGTGATGGTTTAGAGCTATTACACCAAATTAGGCCGCTTTAATGTTAACCCAATGCCTGTGTTTAACAAATTAAAGAGAGCTAAAGCCTTGATCCGTTCATGTTATTCTAAGTAAATATTGTGAGCACATGTGACTGCTTTTTCATGTACCAATGTCTTATTTTCTCTTGTGTTTTGTTCAGATGCTGCAACATCCCTCCCACAGCTCGAGGTGCATCGACGCACAATGGATGGATCAAAGGCATGAAGAGTGAGGTTGGTTGTTGGGGGCGGGGGTGACAGCATGGAGACA
>JACM01038207.1:0-12143 GCA_000787095.1 Periophthalmodon schlosseri | reverse complement strand
GTCAGATCACAGCTGGACACTGCCTTTAACCGTCATGCGCACAAATCAAACCCCATCTGAAGCGAGCGAATAAACTTTTATGAAGCGAATAAAGGGTTCTACATGCGATATTTGTGCGTTATGTGACTTTATCCACCTTCAAGCGCATCACTGGGCGTTGGTTGCCCGTCTGCTGTGACACCTCTAATCCTACAGAGGGCGCACCGTGCTCAGTCTTTTTGGTTTGGACAGAGACGCACTTGCTCTGTTCTTTAGCCGTTTGCTGCACATTTATGTCGTGTCCAAAAGTTTGCAGGTTCTTTAAAATGTTATAATGCTCTAGATTTGTTTGTCTTTAGCAAAATACCGCACTGAAGTTGAAAAAGAATCATCGGTGAAGTCCTGCAATTTGTCCACAGCGTTGCACGTGCGCAAACTTTCCCTGAGTTTCTCACTGATGAAGTTTAGTGATTATCTGGACAACATGCTTTGTTTTTAGCTGGAACCTCGCGCATTACGCCAGTGCAAAGATGTTAGCTCTGTTTCTCTGGAGGATTTTAGCCAACAACAACAACAACAACAACAACAACAACAACAACAAGCATGGAGGGATCGTTCTGGTTTGGTCCATCGCCTGTGTCCACTCCGGTCACGTGCAGGTACGTACTCCGACGGTCACGTGGGCTTTAGAAAGTTAAAACTACTTTGGAACATTCTCCATGGAGATAGAGATGTTTTATGTCATACTGTGGAAAGTTATAGCCAATAACATTTAAATGGAAACAAACAGGAGGAGGTTCTAATCCAGGCCAAATAAGAGTCAGGTCTGTGGAGATGCGAGCCCACTCAGAGTAAACATGGAGATTTTTTCAGTGCATTAAACAAAACCAAAATGGAAAACAAAAACATGCTTGTATATTAGTCTCTTTTCTGGCTAAAAAGTTACATACTGTGGGTTTAAATCTCATCTCCAATTATCCGCAGGTTTGTACTTCCTGTTTTCATAGCCTTATCTCTGCTTTTAGTGTATTTTATTGTAAATATTGACTGTGTTGACATTCGAATCTCACTAAAAACAGCATATGTCTGGAGGATGGAGAGGAGTTTAGCTGGATGTGATCTGTGCGTGGATTTAACGTATGTAATTATCTTATATGAACAGATTGGGCCGTATAAAAGAGGAGTTGTTGTGGTGGTGCCAGAAACGGCTTGTAACAGGATCAAACCAGCCAACGAGCCAATGGGCTTTAGTACTGGTTTAGAATAACATGCAAAGACTGACAGGTGCTATATGCGGATTTGTTTTCACTGCTGGCATTGATAACTAGGAGATCTTGCATCCTTATACACTGCCAAAGAGTTTAATTCACAATATTAAACGATTCATTATACTGTGTGTAAGTTGGAGGGTCCGTCACCTGCTTGTCCTGCTTTACACAGACCGTATAAAGAAGTGAACCGAGGGAGCGTGACGTCACCCACAGCGTTCGGCTCCGGTCAAACGAAGCTCGTCGAGGCCAGAGCAGTTACAGGGGCCGAGTTTCATATTTGGAATTCCGACCGCGAGTATCATAGCAACCGAAGAGCCAATCCGGAGCGAGGCTGTTGACGGTAACGCCCCTTCCCGCCCGCACCGCTGGTTTAGCAGGGAGCGGGCGCTTAGCAACGCTGTCAGTCAAACCCGTTGCTGACGCTAGCGGGAGCGACCTCGGGGAAAGAAGGCGCCTGATTTGTCTGTTATTAATGTTCATATCTTGATTTACGGACAAAATAGCGAAATAAAAATGTAGAGCGGGTTAATACGAACATTTAAGACTAAAATGACGAGTCTGACAGCAGCAGGTACAGAGAGAGGGGCCACAGGTTTTCAATAGAAAGTGAATCGGAGCCAGAGTCGATGGAGCCGGAAGCGCGCACATGATCACTTCCTGTTTGAAACGCGGCGGCTAACAGGTTAGCTTCGTCCATTTATATATACAGTCTGTAGTACAGTATAAACATATCTGTCTTTCATTTATTCAATAACAGACATTTTTATTGCCAAAAACAACAACAACTTGGTTTGATATTGTGCTCGTCTCCATGGAGATTGCTGTTTAATGCCATTCTGTGGAACATTACAGACAAAACAACATCTGAATGAAGAGTAGAAGGTTTTACATCCTCCAGCTAGAAACGTAGATATTGAACCTTTAACTTAACTCGAGCAAATTTGAATAACACAATTCAAAACGATGAGACTGAGAAGGTGGTGAGACTGGCAGTTGTTCTATAAAGTATTTTGGTAGATTTGTTATTTGAAACGTTCACAGTTTAAAGGTAGTTCTTGATTTCTGCGGCTGGCACTTTGAATATGGGCCTGTTATTGAATCATTTGGATTTGAGAATGCGCTATTTTCCCATCAGAATATACCGATATGTACTTGATTTTTCTACTGTCTGTGGTGAATCTTTTTTTGAGGAATACAGTTGGATTCTATTAGAGTTTTTTTTGCAAGACAAGACTAGCATATGCTGTGTAGTAGAACCAGGCTAGTAATAATGATGTCATTTTGTAGTAGTATCTGTCCTTTTATAGAATCGACCAATGGGAGCGCGGAAGAGGAAGGAGGATGCTGGTGCTAGGCAGAACAGAGCATCCTGGCGTCGAGCGTTTAAGTCCTCATAAGCTTTTGGGCATTTTTCCAACTCCTCCCCGTGATTCCCTTTGTTTGTGTCCCGTTAAAAGACGGTGTTATCTGTGTTTACCTCAGGATCCGGTGCAGATTGTGAACGGTGAAACGGACTGATTGCGTTACAGCAACCTGTGGCTCTGTTCTCCCAATCGCTCGGTTTTGGATGACATCATTATATTTCACCAGATGACAAAATGGAGGCAAGAAAAATGCAAATTGTTAATGTGCAGATTTTTGGTCTAGTTGGTTAATCAGAGCAGAATATGGGCCCTGTCTCAAATATAAATAAATATATATAAATAGGATTTTTCTCATAAGTTCAAGATGACATCACAGCATTTCATTGGCACATGGGGCAGTTAAAGATGCATTATGTAACTTTTCAAGAGGGGGAGGGGGTCAGCTACCTGCTCGTCTCCACGGAGATGTTACTGCTCTGCCTGGAAAGTTCCACCGTACGGCTGTAGCTCCGCTGATCCGAAGGCTGGCGGTTCGAATCCCGCTGTCGACATAAACGTCATCGGTGGAGCGGTCGAATCCAGTGACCCACAGGTCGGCGGTGCGATTCCAGCTCCCACAGGTCAATGCTGTTATTGCGTCCTTGGGCAACACACTTAACCCACCTCGCCCCCAGTGCCTGCGTAAACTGGTGTATGAATTGCAGCTGTTTTAATGCTCTAAAATACCTTTTAAGTACATGGTTTCTCATGAAGAGCGAGGTCGCCTCTCCACAGATCTGACCTGTAACTTGATCTGCTGCGTCGCCTGCTTGTCCTCATGGAAATAGATGAGTTTAAAGCTACACTGTGGAAATTCCCAGGCAAAGGCAAAGAAATAACATCTCCAGGGCGACAATTGGTAGCAGACCTCCACTAGAAAAGTTACACATTGTCCCTTTAATGTGCAGGTTTTGTGATGCGGTTGGACGTGATCCCGGTTCAACGCATCTGAATTTCTGTTTATGTATCGATACATTTACGACAAAGTCCCGTCTCCAGTCTCCTGCTTTATCAGTACAACCACAACACAAAATCTGTATAAACCCTACACGTATTTTTTTTTTGCATTTTCAATAAACGACACAAGCCCATAAAGTGTAGTTAACGACGCCGTCCCAATCCCAGCAAGACGGGCAAATATGATGCCTTTTAATATTAACTAAACACAACATGAATACAACAGCGAAACGTCCAATCGTGAGCGAGGGGAGCGTTCAAAGAAAATGATATTTCCACAGTTGCCATGGGGACAGCAGCATGTTCTGGAGACGGTAACGTGTTTGTGTGTGTGTGTTTACAAGAGTTCAAACTGGAGCAGGTACATGTACGTGAGCGCTAACATTAAAACAGTATAAGGAATAATACAGTGTAAAAGTGTGTAGTAGTAGTAGTAGTGGTAGTATTCACAGTAACCTGAAGTGCTACCAGGGGCCACCACTAGAGGGAGGTGTCCAATGGATAGTGGCGGATCAGTTTTCCTGTGTTAAAAGAAACGCAACAGTTAAATAGTTACTAAGCCTGAATGATTCTTAATAAACAATTTTTTCCATTATGAATTAAGTCTTATGGCTAATTAAAGGTCCAATATTACACAAAATGTACTTTTATGACCCGCAAGTCGTGTTATAATGTTGCTACCTCCTCAAAAACACACCTGGAGTTGTGTTTTGTTTCATTCACACGTGTTTGAGTAACCTTGGATTATTTGGCTGTGCATCGCCAACGCTCAAAAGTCTCCCTTTCAATTTGTGATGTCATTCAGTGGTAATGATTTTTAACCTTAAGTTGTTGTTTATATCTCTGAATATTTTTGTTTTACCTTTTGCGCGATAGAATGTTTCCAATATCTGCCGGTACGTCGAGGAGTGTAGCAGTTTCAGCGAGGCTAAAACAATAGCTGTAACGTCAGTGAAGGTGTATGGAGTTTAAAAACGCAGTGGAGCATTTCCTTTGTTACGCCATGACATCACAAGGTGGAACAGAGTGTTTTCTGTTTGAGAGAAGAACTCAGCACAACATTAAAACTACTAAGGTGTAGTTATTACAAAGTGAGAGCGAAGATTGTTTAAATTCTTATCATATTTAAAGGTGCACGATGTAACTTCAAAGTATGACATAGCGGTGCGGCAAACTCATCTGTTTCCATGGAGACAAGCAGGTGACACCACAAGGCCAAAGCTACAGGTCAGATCTGTGACGTGGCGACCCGTCTAAAGTACGTGTTTTTTTTTTCAGCCATAACAACACCTGTAATTGAATAAATGCGAGTCAGATGAGTTTAACATTTCAGGCAAAGCAATAACATCTCTATGGAGACGAGTAGGTGGCGGAAACTCCATCAGAGAAGTTCCACAGTGCGGCTTTAAAGTGCCTATATCACGCTATTTTCTGATCTCTGTTCTAATGTTGTTTCCTCGTCACAAACAGACCTGGAGTTGTGTTTTGTTTCATTCATTTAACACACTGCATATTTAGGCTGAGTTCTTCTCTCAAACTAAAAACTCTCTGTTCCACCTTGTGATGTCATGTGGTGATACAGGAAGTGCTCCGCTGTGTTTTAAACTCCACACACCTTCGCTAGAATCATTCGGTTGATTTCAGCTCTGGAATTGCCGATCTCTGCTGAACAAAAGGTAAAAGGAGCTGCTAACTTGAAAACTACCGCTTCATAACACCACAAGGTGGAACAGAAACAAAACACAACTCCAGGTGTGTTTTTGAGGAGGTGACAACATTATAACACGACTTAAAGCTCACGAGAGTCAGTTTTGTGTCGTATTGGACCTTTTAAATCGTCGCCGCCGTGTTTAACTCGTTCCATCTTCTCTGTCTAATTCTATAAACGTAACATGTATTTGTGAGATTTGATCACACCCCAGAGAAAAATGTGTTCCCTACTTAAGCATTTTATTAAACCCGTGCTAATGATCGTATCTTCTCTCTCTCCCACACTTAAACTTGGATCTACAGGAGCACAAATATGGCGTCTGAGGAGAAGTTCAGTTTTGTTACTCAAAACAAATGTACTCGAGTAAATGTAACTGAGCGCTGCCCACCTGTTTTTCACTTAGATTTGATATGTATAATTTATTCCGTGGATACGTTTTTGCCCTTGCTAAAAAAAAAAACTTGCTTCGGGGTCTGTGCGGTTGAAGGGAAGAGGAGGGGATGGAGAGGCCGAGGAGGCTAATGGTTCTGCTGCTGCGCTGATAAACATCGGGCAGAGGAGGGCAGTTGAAGTGTTAAGATAATAAAAGGCAGAGAGTAGATTTTTATGGATATGGCTTGAGCCGTGATTGGTTTAGAGGCAAAGGTCGCAGGCTGCGATTGGCTGATA
Organism: Periophthalmodon schlosseri; assembly: GCA_000787095.1. Classification (NCBI taxonomy): domain Eukaryota; kingdom Metazoa; phylum Chordata; class Actinopteri; order Gobiiformes; family Gobiidae; genus Periophthalmodon; species Periophthalmodon schlosseri. The sequence goes on along the minus strand of JACM01038207.1, from coordinate 6,153 downwards.
TCAAACAGGAAACACTCCGTTCCACCTTGTGATGTCATGCGATAATACAGGAAGTGCTCCGCAGCGTTTTTAAACTCCACACACCTTCACTAGAATCATTTGGATAATTTCAGTCCTGGAGTTGCCACTCGCTACTGAGCTAAAGGTAAAGGAGCTGTTAAATTTCAGTCCTGGAATTGCCACTCGCTACTGAGCTAAAGGTAAAAGGAGCTGTTAACTTGAAAACTAACGCTTCATGACATCACAAGGTGGAACAGAGCAATTTGAGCTTTGGAGATGTAGACAGACGAATAATGAAGTGTTACTCAAACATGTGAATTAAACAAAACACAACTCCAGGTCTGTTTTTGAAGAGGTAACAACATTATAACACGACTTAAAGCTCACAAGAGTCAGTTTTGTGTCGTATTGGACCTTTTAAACATCAAGATCTTCTATCTTCTGCCTCTGCTCCTGGGATCTCAGAGCACATTTCTATTGATAAGGCCAGACTGGCAGGTGGTCAGCAGCTGTAGACGGAGTTCACCTATTGAAAGTGCGTTCTCTCTCAAACACACAGCGGAGCCAGATCTGTGTCAGCAATACAAAAAACAGCTGCAGGAGGAGTGTGCAGACAGCGTCTAGACAGATCTGATGTTTTTCCGATTCGGCACAATATCTATAACTCCACTACATCCTATACTACAGCTGCTACAGTGATTTTTACAGTTTCTGTTTGGTCACATGGTCGTGGTTAAAGTGCATGTGACAGAACAAACAAGTTTTTTGGTTTTTTTTAAGTTCAAGTTTTCTTCACAAACTGCCACGTGACGGCTTAAAAACAATGATAAATGTATTTCAGAAAACATGAAAATTCACTTTAAGAATGTCCCTGGTTTAATTCTGAGGCTGGGTTGGGCCTTTGTGACACGCTCTGAGTGACAGGCGGATTCAGCCAATCACAGTGAAGTGTGAACTCTCAGACGAAGCAGGTGGCCTTAGTTTCCTCTTAAAGGCAGTGTAAAGTGTATATATGTAAAAAGTGTGTTGAACATGTTTGAGGATCAGATATCGGCTTCCAAGATATCGGTTCATTCGATATCACATTTTGGTCTATAAACTGGTGTAATTAGACGATTTACTGGACAATCTTAGCCCAAAACGTCTCATAATATTAAACTTTTATTTCTACAAAGCTGTTCTGTCTTTACAAAACACATTTGGACCATGTTTTATCTTATGCCGTTTGTGTTTTTAAAGGAAATAAATGCTTTTCCGTCTCTGCCCTGGTATCGGCTGATACTTAAACCAAAGTATCGGTAGCGAAAACAGAACAAGATTGAGCCCAGTCACGATTTAAGTTTAAGAAAATAATGATATTCATTTTTTGTACCATCTACCTCTTCTTTGCACCTCTCCATCAACCAACACGTGCAAAATAGGCAAGTCCACCAGCTACACTTGAGTAATATTTGTACTGAAGTAACCGTACTCTTACTCGAGTAAAAGTTGTGCTTCCTCTTCCCACTGTGAGTACGTCTAAAGCGACTTGAGGTTTACGTAACAATACGAAATGATCTGAACATTTGTGTTTCCTGCAGCTCCTTCAGATATGATTCAGTTTGGCTCATTTTTGTGTCTGTTTGAACAGATTTTGTGCATTATGTAACGTTTTGTCCTTCACATTACATGAACAAATTGGAAATCAGATGTTACGTCCAGACCGTTACTCCTACTTCAGCAGCAGTAGTTTCTTGAATTACTTTTACTTGTATGTACATAATGTCTTTCACTGCTTTGCTCCTACTTGCGTCATCTTATTTTGAAGTAACGGTATCTTACTCTTTTTGATACATGTTTTGGCCACTTCACCCACCGCTGGACTGAATAAAGATGTCAGACTTTACTTTTTTCACATTATAAATCAAATATTACATCTAGACAGCCACTGGACTTCCACTTAAGTAATATTATTTTGAAGTAACAGTAGCCTAGCCTTACTTTCGTGCATTTTTGGCCACTCTACCCACTTCTGGACTGAATCAAGATGTCAAACTGCCTCAAGACATTGGTATTTGACTTTTGTAGAGACATTTTGAGTTGGGAGGAGCAGACGGAGCAGAGGGGCAGAGTGAGAGCTCGTCCTGTCAGACTGGCACAGGCTCTTACTGCGTGTCGTGGCTCCGCTGGGCTCTGGGTTGAACGCTGTAACTGTAACTGAACTGACAAAGTAAAGACTCAAAACTGACAACTTTATACTGGCTCAAAACCAAGGAGCATTTTAAAATCTGAAACAGTCACGAAACAGGGTTAGCGGCAGAGACTTTATAAAGAAGTGGACTGAGTGAGTGTGACGTCACCCAAATGAAGCTCGTCGAGGCTGGAGCAGACGAATCTGGAGCCGAGTTCCACGTTTGCGAGTATCATATCAACCAAAGAGCCAATCGAAAGCGAGGCTGGTGAAGGTAACGCCCCTTCCCGGCCGCATCGTTGGTTTAGAAGAGAGCGGGCACTTAGCAACGCTGTCAATCAAACCTGTTGCTAACGCTAGCGGGAGCGACCTCGGGGAAAGAAGGCGCCTGAGTTGTCTGTTATTAATGTTCATATCTTGATTTACGGACACAATAGTGAAATAAAAACCCCAGGATCATGTGGAGGGTTAATACGAACATTTAAGACCAAAAGCAGGCTAGCAAGTTAGCTATGTCCATTTATATCTATGGTTAGCAGCAGGCCTGTCACGCTAACAAATTTTGAAGTTCGATATATCACTGAAGTAAATATAGACGATAACCGATTATATTGAAACTAATTTATGCCACTGACGCAAAAACCCAAGAGCAGATTTAAACCACAAAAACTATTCTAAATCTACAATATTATTAAAAAATCATGAGCTGCAAGAAATAAACAGCAGAATGAAACACTTTAGTCGTTAGTTTGCGTCTGTAATGAGGAATGCAAGTTGTTTTTTCAGCCTTTTGCGGCTTAAATCTCATCGTGTGGCTAAAACATTGCCAAATATTTCCCGGTAGTGCAAAGAAAAAGTAACACGGGAAATACTGACCCCAAAAAATATAGTTCCAGCGGGATATTATTCAACAGAACTGTATTCACGAACACGGTTAGCTCGTACTAAACCCCAGAATACATTTATTGCCTTATGTGTGTTTACTCTACTGTATTTGACTTTTTACTATTTTTTACCCATAAAAGTTCTCTCATCTTTGAACAAGTTTAGATCTATACATTCGCACTATGCTTTAATAAATAATATGAATGTGAAGTTTGGCGATAGTGGCTCGGCTGGTGGAGCGTTTACCCACTGATCCGAAGGTTGGCGGTTCAAACCCCGCTCTCGACATGAACATCATCGGTTGACCGCTCAGACCCGCTGACCCACGGGTTGGCGGTGCGATTCCAGCTCCCACAGATAAATGCTGTCGTCGTGTCCTTGGGCAAGACGCTTAACCCCCCTCGCCCCCAGCGTCTGCGTGCGCTGGTGTGTGAATGTGTGTGTGAAAGGGTGAGTGGTTCCTTGATGTAAAGGGCTTTGAGTGACTTGAAAGTGGAAAAGCGCTGTATAAAAACGTGACCGGTTTAATCATTTCTGTGTATGAGATCTACAACGTCTGTTTAATTATAATGCAATTTAATGAAAATACATGAATAGAGCCTATGGCAATCTAACAAAACGTAGGTTTATTAAAAATAGATTGAGTGTTTTTTAAAGGGTTCATATTACGCTGTTTTCTGATCTGTTCTAATGTTGTTTCCTCGTCACAAACAGACTTGGAGTTGTCTAATGTTTCCTCGTCACAAACAGACCTGGAGTTGTGTTTCGTTTTATTCACACATGTTTAACACACAAACCCTGCAGATTTAGGCTGAGTTCTTCTCTCAAACTGAAAACACTCTGTTCCACCCTGTGTGGTAATACAGGAAGTGCTCCACCGTGTTTTTAAACTCCACACAACTTCACTAGAATCATTCGGATAATTTCAGCCCGGGAATTTCCAATCTCTACTGAACAAACGGTGAAAAGTAGCTGTTAACTTGAAAACTCCTGCTTCATGACATCACGAGGTGGAACAGAGCATTTTGAGGTTTGGAGATGCAGACGGACTAATAATAAAGTGTTACTCAAACATGTGTGAATGAAACAAAACACAACTCCAGGTCTGTTTTTGAGGAGGGAACAGCGTTAGAACATGACTTAAATCTCACAAGAGTCAATTTTTTTGTAATATGAGACCTTTAAGTTCACATTAAAACAGTCAAAGTGGTGAATAATCTTATATATAATTTCTAAGCACATCTTTGCATGGGCCTATTTGCGTTAAAATAAGTAAATGACTCAAGGTATCGCTTCCCGTAGCCTGTATGTTACGGTTATAAATATGTCTTGCCTATATTAAGGTAAATCTTTGCAGTCTGATAGTACCACACTCTATGGTTCTAGGTCAGCATCAGGTCTGAGTTAGCCTAGCCTCCTGTAGCCTCTCCACCGGCGCAGGAGCTGTCCATACCGGGTACAGGTGCTGCGTATTGGCTGCGCTCTACGCCCTCTCCGGCGCCACAGACCGCGCTCATTCGCTCTCCCCTCCCAACACCCCGGATGTAGCCCACACCACGGCACCTCCACTCCTCCTCCTCCACTCCACTCAGTCAAAATAACATGGCGCAGGCGGATACATAGCGGTAACCCTGTAATAACAACAAACAGCATAGTAACAGGACAGAAACGGCACCGGGAATGTAACCGTCTGGACAGCGGATAAGGAGGTAAGAGCGCTGCGTTCTGGTCGCGTCTCGGGTGCGTGACTTTGGCTGGAGAACGATGGCTTTTTCTTGCAGGCGTTTTGGAGGAGACGAATGCTCCCAAATTGCAAAAGGTTTTTTTTTTTTTACGCTGTGTCTATAGAAATGGATGCAGGATTACGCACCGCGGTGAATCAGCACTGTCATTCCGTAGCGGTTTTGGTGCGTTTTGGCTCCGATAAACACGGAGTCATTTCGTAGCGCACGTTGTCATGGCTGTCGACCGCTGTCCTTGGTATTGAACTGGGTGGGCAGCATCGCACCTCATCATCTAGTACCAGAATCGCCAATTTGGAACGCGTTTTAGGTTGAAATGTGTTGCCAGATGTAAAAATGAGACGTTTTTGTTGCCGATGGTTGCCAGACAATTGGAAAAATCCCCGTAGTGCGTCTGTGTTCCCTGCTCTGATAATCCTATAGGAGCGTAGTGTCTGTAGTGAGTTTGAATGGACTGGCGTTCATCCTCTTTCTACATGCTAGCGTCCTCAAGGCTGCTGTGTTATCTTCTGCTATCGATGCTGTATTTGAACGTGGTAACAAAGCGGTTGCCTTTCTTAGACCTTATAAACCAGATTTATCTTATAGCCAGGGCGAATATAGGCCAAGTATAGACATAAATGTTGATTTCTTTTCAGTCTGGATAGTGAAGGTCTGAATGAAGGCAACTCTGACCTGATGTTCACCTAAGGACAATCTTATAGGCCTTGTATTGTAAATAAACCATAGGCGCTTTTATTATTGTTGTCTTACCGAAGGCCTACAGCTATTTTTGTTCTCCCTTATTGTACATAATACGTTTGTAACCTTAGAGTTTTTTTATCCAGCTGCTTAAACTGCGTTTCATTCACATCATTCAACTCCATTTTGTATTTTAGCGTCTATTTTTAGTTTAGTTTAGTCTTTATTCGAAGGGACGTTGTACGGAGACGCCTCGGGGTCCCACCGGAGGAGCTGGAGGAAGTGTCTGGGGTGAGGGGAGTCCGGGTGTCCTCGCTCAGACTGCCGCCCCCTGCGACCTTACCCCGGATAAGCGGAAGAAAATGGATGGATGTACAGAGACATTAAGCTAATAAGAAACAGAGTTCCGCACCAGATTATAGCGGAGTAGCTAGTTTCCATTTGCAGCCCCTGATTTACAGAAATAAATTATACAGTGTAGTTTTGTCCAGGACAACGAGAGCGATTCACACTGTCCACTCTCTGACCCAAACACACTCACACAGTATCGCATACGCACAAAATAAACACACGTCTCAAACAAAGCATTAGTTATTTACAAAATCGCGAGTTGGCTTCATCTTATAAAACACATTTTGACCTACAATTTGGTCACATTTTTATACTGCGCTTTTC
>KN475336.1:0-10571 GCA_000787095.1 Periophthalmodon schlosseri | reverse complement strand
GTGGTGCCCATGTCCTACCAGCAGGGAGCGCCACGACCCGAGGCGATGGACCCCACACACAGCACCTCCATCTGAGACTCTTTTGTATCACTCACATGTACAGAGTCGACAAAGGGTTAACTCGGCAAACAATCTCCACTCAACACTTTCTAACTGTAGGTCTGTGTACGTCTATGAGAGAGTCACTGTTTTAAAGGTCCTGTATTACACTAAATGACTCTTGTGAGCTTTAAGCCGTGTTCTAACGCTGTTACCTCCTCAAAAACACACTGGAGTTGAGGTTTGTTTCATTCACATGTTTGAGTAACTCTTTATTATTAGTCTGTCTTTATCTCCAAAGCTGAAAATGCTCTGTTCCACCTTGTGATGTCATGAAGCTGATGAAGTTAACAGCTCCTTTTACCTTTAGTTTAGTAGAGGTTGGCAATTCCAGATCTGAAATTATCCCCCAGCCCCTAACCCCTCGTTCCCTCCACGGACCCGCACTCTTTAATGGAGTCTATAGAGCCTCATTCACAGAGAGATTCCGACCCACGGCTCACTGCACTGGGGTCATGTGACTCTGGGTCTGGGTGAAAAAAGTCTAAAGTCTAAACTCTGATAAAACTTGATTTGTGTCATAAATAATGATCAGATTGGACTGGCACAAGTATTTATGGACTAATAACAACCGTACAAGTTTATGTCAAGCTGGATCTCACGTAAACTGACTCGATTATTAATTTTTTAAAATCTGAGATGTGGAAATTATCGCTCTTTTAACAGCTCAAGCAAAGGTAAACGGCTAACGCTAGAAACTTTACACAGCAACGGTTTATTTCTATATTGATCGCTCTAGAGACCACCGCTGCAAACTTCTTTTCAAGGTGCATTGAAAACCAGCTGGACTTTCTGACACTACTAAAAATGGCGACCCCCCCCTCCCCCAAATAGTGCCCCAAGTGGAGAATAGTGTGGACACAGCCAAGGTGGGTGGAGTTTAAAAACACAGTGGAGCACTTCCTGTATTACCACATGACATCACACGGTGGAACAGAGTTTTCCGTTTGAGAGAAGAACTTAGCCTAAATGTGCAGGGTTTGTGTGTTAAACATGTGTGAATGAAACAAAACACAACTCCGGGTCTGTTTGTGATGAGGGAACATTAGAACATAGATCAGAAAATAGAGTAATATGGGCCCTTTAAAGACATCTCCAAACTTCTGATCCACAAATGTTGAACCTTCTCATTGTTTGTTTGGGATTGGCTCCACAAATTTGTCATATTAATCTTATGGCTTAAAGTCCTTTCAACTGACAACGATCATGTCACCAGGTCAACACATCTGAAATCCGACAGTTAAACAACAAATTCCACCTGAGAATTCTGACCCGTCTCTGGTTAAAGTGCATATGACAGTTAGACTCATTTCACGTACATTTTGGTGAAGGTAATAATCTTACTTCCTGGTTGGACACGGGCAACAGACAGGCCTGTCATGATAATCACTATATCGACTTGTCGTTCAGTATATGAAACCTGGAACAATATTTTTTTGGGGGTCAATATTTATTGTGTGTACTTTTTCTTTGCAATACTGGGAAATTTTTGGTAGTTTTCTGGCTATATGAGATCTTCTGCTCTTGGGTTTTTGTATCACTGGCATAAATTAATTTCAATATTAATTTCAATATTAGCCAGGATGCTAATAGGTGTGTAAGCACCCATTAAGAGCTGAATGAATATGCTAAGTATGACTCAGGCACAGTGCACACTTAGTGTAGCTCATTAGACCTAGCTTACATACAGAAACTGTAAACAAAAGGTGTGTTAGTTTCAGTGTAGTTAGCTCCTCCCTTCAGACAGATATAAGGCAGTGTCCAGCAGTGATCTGACCAGAACTGAAGAAGCGGCTTGGATGAGCAGCGAAACATCCTCACTCTTACAACTTTTTGTCCAGTTGGCAGATTTAACTTTTAGCTTTTACTATAGATCAGACTGAGGCTTACACAGACATCTCCAATATTATTGTTTATCGCCAATATTTACTATATCGAACTTCAAAATTTGTTATCGTGACAGGCCTAGCAACAGATATGACATATGTTGAGGTAAGTCCATAGCAACCATAATGTAAACAAGGGCCCAAACTTGTCTAAATTACACATTACATGGTTATGATTTGACTATTACAAATAAATGACAACACCTTTATTTAGTTAAATGAAGGTTTAAACTGTCAGAAAAATGCCTCCTTGTGCGTAAACTGTCTCTGTATTTTTGATGGAGTTTTCCGTGTTGATGACAGAGGCAGAGGGATTCTGTTTTACAACTCAGCGCTATTTCCTGTATTTTCGGACGTTTCTTCTCAACTGTATTTCCACAAACTGTCAGTGAACTGATGGAAACCTGTGATAAATATTTAGAACAAGTAAAAAATATAAAGCCTGTCATATGCACTTTAAACATATATAGTCTCATTCTGGACCTTCACCTTGAGTTAAACAGGGGGTGTTCTGCAAAATCACATTTTTTAGCTTTCTACCATGTTGTATCGTTGTTCCCTCATCAAAAACATGCCTGAAGAGGTTTTAGATGCCACCCATGCATGTTTGAGTAATCTAGCGATCTCTCCTGGACTGTTAGCTGTAAGATTCCGTACAAGGCTCCGCCCTCAAGCCTACATCACCCCAGCTCCCACGTGAGAATTCTCCATAAATATACAAAAACATGATACAAAACTGTACACAACTTCGCAAACCGGATGCGATGTGCAGTAGTTTCATTAGCAGAAGCAACGACGATTGTGTTGTGTTAGCGCTCTGAAGGGGGAGTGACTTAGCATGGGGAGCAAAGGGAGGCGGGGGTGCGAATTTAGCATTTTCAAAACTATAAAAGGTAACACGGTGATCTAAATATGTTATGTGTTAGCTGTTAATACCCCATAGAAGTAAAATACCTCCTCTTTAAAGATACAGACGCAGGCACATTCAGGGCTGACGTCTCCTCTTCACACAAGGCCAGTCTGTAATGATTGATTTTTTATATTATTTATTTTCAACAGACAACAACAAAAATAGAAAGAGGATTTAACAATAGTGAAAACACAACTGTTCAACCTTACATGTGTTATATGGTACAACATACGGCCTCATAAGAGTCCAGTAACAGAGGGAACTGTGTCCTCTGCCCTCCTGCCCATCCTTCAGTGTCTCTGGGTTAAACCTGCACTTGACCCATCCTCCAGTGTCTCTGGGTTAAACCTGCACTTGACCCATCCTCCAGTGTCTCTGGGTTAAACCTGTCAGGAGCAGTTGGACCCATCTCTTGGTCACGATTACCTCAGCTGGAGGATTTGACCTGTTGTGTATGTTTTGGGTTGACGGGGGAGACCGGAGCGCCCGAAGAAAACCCACCCAGAAACACAGAAAGGCCCGGGATTCGAACCAGAGACCTTCTCGCTGTGAGGCGTCAGTGCTGACCAACCTTGAATATTTAACCCTAAAACATGTATCCTCCAGCGAGGTACTAGGACCACTATGGAACCTACTGGACAACTGAGGGATTACACAGATATAAGGCCACATGGGAATAGAAAAGAAAGTACGAACATTTAATGTGGAAACTGGACGACTGAGGGATTACACAGATATAAGGCCACATGGCAATGTAAAAGACAGTACTGCAATGTAATGTTAAACGTGTTTTTTAGTATCATCTTGGTATTGGAATCGGTATCGAGTATCAAGTCTATTCCTTAGTGTCGAAGTTTGAAATTTTTGTACTGTGACCCTGGCTCAGATATGGCCCACTGCTCGGTTTAACACTGTGGACTGGGTCAAATGCAGAGGATAATATCTTTGTTGACGTATTTATTTCATGTTGAGTGGAGATTGTCGACTTGCAGAACTGGTGTAAATTTCTTTTGTATCTGAAATGTTCAAATGTGGCTCGGAGCTGTAATTTTCTTCTGTAAAATCTGTAAAAACAACAAGTGTATTTTGAATATTTGCAATTTTGGAAGTTATAAAAAAAAATACACCAAAATCCAATCTAAAAAATATATAATTATAATATTAATAATAATACGTCTCTATATAAGACTGTTTGTAAATTTTGTTCCATAAATATAAAATAATGGTGTTTTTGTTTTTTTGTTTTTTTATAAAGTGCCGAATTAAATCGATGTCTCACCAAATCAAGACACGCCGCAAATTCTTCTGTCACCGCACGTTTCAGTTTAATCGAGAATTATTTTGACTATTTATTTATTTATGTTTGTATTTTGTTTTTCTTAAAGAGGGGGTATTGTGCAAAAAAAGTGTGACTTTTTGGAGCTTTCTACCCTGTTATAACGTTGTCCCCTGATCAAAAACAAACACAGAGATCTCTCCCGGGCCGTATTTGAACCCTCCTCATAGTTAGCTGTAAGATTCTGTACAAGGCTCCGCCCACAAGCCTACGTCACCCACCTGACAATTCTCCATAAATATACAAAAACATAATACAAAACTGTACACTACAACTTCACAAACCTGATGTGATGTGCAGTAGTTTCATTAGCGCTCTGAAGGGGGAGTGACTTAGCGCGGAAAACAAAGGAAGGGGAGACTCAGAGGGTCAAAAACGAAAGTGAAACTTATAAACAGGGGACTCGACATGAGGGGACAAAGGGGTCTGTTGTCCCGGGCCGCAGGGTCTTAGCGGCCCAAAATTGGACCCTCTTCCTATTAATTTATATTAGAAGGGGGCCATGTGAGGCTTTTTGCCCCGGGCCCCCAAATTTCTAGTGACGGGCCTGCTCATAAACATGTTAATACATTGTTTTGGGTGAATATATCATTTTCAAAACAATAAAAGGAAACATGGTGATCTAAATATGTTGTGTGTTAGCGGTTAATACCCCAGAGAAGTAAAATACCCCCTCTTTCTTTCTTACTTTGTGTTTCTCGATGACGTGAGCCGTGGGTTTTACAGGCTGTTAATGTTCCATGAATAAAAATAAAAGATAGTAGTTTTATACAAGATTTAACGTGACATATTCAAATGATTATTACTGTTAATACAAGATAATATATATATAAAGAGAAGAGGTGATTTAAGAATCTTCAAAACCAGACCAGAGCTAAACTATTTTTACCGAGTTTCTGTTTTTAGGATTGTTTTTACAAAAGGACATTTAGTTAATTTGGGGGAAGTCATTGCTTATAGTGGCAGAGTGGTTAGCCTGTCTCCTCCTCTCAGTAGAACGAGGTCGTGGGTTAGATCTTTAGAACCAAAGCAATGATTTTTTCACTATATTTTTTTATTTAATTTCTTTCAGGATTTAAAGTCTCTGTACCTGATTTTGACCGTCTTAAAAACATGAAAAACAGAAAGTTATCCCTCACTTACCTTATGCATTCAGAGCATCCTAATTACTCACCAGGATGAGTTTATAAGCACTTTTCACAGCTCTCAGAGACCAGAGCGGAGTTTTGTCATCGCGGTAAAGCTAACAACAACAGCGCACTTCCTGATAACCTGATAAACAGTAAAACTCTTCATAATTAGTCTTATTTTGAGCTCAAGAGCTGCTTATACAATATGTCTGTACTGGGGCAAGACATTTTACTCAAATACATGGGAAAAATCAGGTACCGAGACTTTAAATTTGAATTTGTAACATTTTGTTCCTGTATTTTAAGTATTTTAAAATGTTTTGGACCAGATTCATTTCCATCGGTGACTTCGTGAAACGCTTTCCACACTGTGCTCAGTCAAGACACAAACCAGGCCAGAAACCAGGACTAAACCAGGTCTAAACCCGGACTATAGCAGGTCTGGACTGAACCAGGCCTGAACTCGGTCTGGACCAGGACTAAACCAGGACTAAACTGGATCTAAACCAGGTCTGGCGCAGGTCTGGACCGAGGAGTTCAAATGTTATTTATAAATCTGCTGCTTGGACTTTCGTATCTTTATTAAAAAGACGGTTTACACAAAACAGCTCCGGAGTTGTGATTTTTTTAATTTAAAGTTTTATTTTGAACTGAAAAGGTGAAAAGTGAACAGCACCGCCTCCTGGAGAAAACACAACGCCTCCCAGTGGTCTTATGAGTCACTGCATCACAGATTTGACCAAACAGGAACAGGTAACGAGAGGATTGAGGATTCCAGATTGTCTTTGAGTTCAAGTTTTCTGGTTTTGATTCGCTCATCGAAAAGCAAACGCATTTAAAAGCCCTATATCACACAAAACAGACTCTTGTGAGCTTTAAGTCATGTTCTAATGCTGTTACCTCCTCAAAAACACACCTGGAGTTGTGTTTTGTTTCATTCACACATGTTTGAGTAACCCTTTATTATTAGTTTGTCTGCACCTCCAAATCTCAAAATGCTCTGTTCCACCTTGTGATGTCATGAAGTGGTAGTTTTCAACATAACAGCTCCTTTTACCTTTTGTTTAGTAGAGATTAACAATGGACTTTTGAGTTTTAAATGATTTCTAAACGACGGAGGGACATCAGTCTGGTCCCTTCTGTCCAAACACAACCGTCCAGTCAGATTTATTTATTTCAGTGACGCATGTGAAAGGCTGTTGAAGGTAACGCCCCTTCCCGCCCGCACCGCTGGTTTGGCCGGGGGCGGGCACTTAGAAACGCTGTCAATCAAACCTCTTGCTTCTCGGGGAAAGAAGGCGGCTGATTTGTGTCTTATAAATGTTCATGTCTTGATTTAGAGCAGCAGTTACAGAGAGAGGGGCGACAGTTTTCTAATGTAAAGGGAATTGGAGTCGTTGGAGCCAGAATCGCTCCCGTGATCACTTCCCATTTGAACGCGGCGGCTAACAGGTTAGCTATGTCCATTTATATACACAGTCTATGGACCAGACTCACATCTTCAGACGTTATTGGACAGTGTGTGTTCTGGATCACAGGTAATGGAGCCTTTTACTGGTGAAACAAAAAAAGATTTATTTTTCATTCACTGTTTAATTCTCTCTCAGACTTATCTCCACTCTCACATCCTAACCTCCTCTCTCTCTTTCTTCCCCTTTTTCCCTGGTTCTCACTCTCTCTACCTCCCTCTCTCACACTTATCTCTCCATTCACGCCCCGCCTTCTCCCGTCCTTGCCTCCTCCTCTCTCTTTCTCCCCTCTCTCTCTCTTTCTCTCTCATCTGTCACTTGTTGTTCTCCATCCCTTTCTCCCCCTCCTCTCTCTCCTCTTTCTCTCTCTCTCTCTCCCACTGTCCTCTCTGTCTTCTTGTTCCCCTTCGCTCCCTCTCTTTCTCTCTAGTTGTTTCCCCTCTCGCTCTTCCTCTGTCTCTCGTACTCTCCCTTTTTCTCTCTCTCTCTCCTGCTCTCCCTGTCTCCTCTTGTTTCCCTCTGCTGTCCCTCCCTCTCTTCCTCTCTTGTTGATTCTGCTCTCTCTCCCTCTCTCTCCCTCTGCTGTCCCTCTCTCCTCTTTCTCTCCCTCTCTCTCCCTCTGTCCTCTCTCTCTCTTCTTGTTCCCCTTCGCTCCCTCTCTTCCTCTCTCTCTTCTTTGTCTCCTCTAATTCATACATTCTAATCAATGTATTGTTAAAAGTCAAAAGCCTCTCTCTCTTTCTCTCTCCTCTCCCTCTCTTCTTGTTCTCCTCCGCCCCTACTTTCTCCCTCTGTCCTCTATCTCTTCCCCCCTCTCTATTTCTCTTCTTGTCCCCTCTTTTACCTCTTTCTCGCTCTCCCTCCAACTTGCCCTCTCCCTCCGCTTTCCCTCTCTCGTTCTCTCTCATCTGTCACTTCTTGTTCTCCTCCACCCCTGCCTCCTCTTCTCTCTCTTTCTCCTCTTTCTCTCCCTCTTTCTTCTTTCTTCTCCCTCTCCCTCTCTTCTTGTTCCCTTTTGCTCCCTCTCTTTCGCTCTTGTTGTTTCCTCTCTCCTCCCTCTCTCTCTCTTTCTCTCCTCTCTCTCCATCTTCCTCCCTCTCTTCTTTTTCCTGATCTTTATCTCGTGGATGGGACACAGATTTGCGGCGACAGTTTGGTATTTGAGCCGACAGGGGCGAGTGGGCGGGTGTCACCTGTCGTATTCAGCGACACAGCTCCCTGCGATAAAACATCCGAGAGAGGAAGAGAAAAAGAGAGAGGGAGAGGGAGGGAGAAAGAGGGGGAGAAAAGGGAAGGGAGGGAAAGATGGAGAGAGAGAGGAGAAGAGAATGGAGAGGGAAGGGACAAGTAGAAGAGAGTGGTAAAAGATGGAACAAGAATAGAGACAGAGAAAGGGAGAGGGAAGGAGAGAGAGGGAAGAGAGGAAAAGGAGAGGGGGATGAGAAGTGAGTGACAAAAATAGAGAGAGGAGATTCTGCAGAGCACAGACTAATGCAAAAAAGAACTAGAGTCAAACATGTACCAACTTCAGACGCCATCTTGTGACATCCTCTGCATCCTCTGACCCTCTCCTCTGCATCCTCTGCTCCTCTGACCCTCTCCTCCTCATCCTCTGCTCCTCTGACGCTCTACTCTCCATTCTCTGCTCCTCTGACCCTCTCCTCATCATCCTCTGCTCCTCTGACCCTCTCCTTCTCATCCTCTGCTCCTCTGACCCTCTCCTCCTCATCCTCTGCTCCTCTGACGCTCTCCCCTCCATTCTCTGCTCCTCTGACCCTCTCTTTCTCATCCTCTGCTCCTCTGACCCTCTCCTCCTCATCCTCTGCTCCACCTCTAACGGTTAAATGTGGTGTTTTCAAATAAGTCATGTTTAAACAGTATAACACATTGACACAGTGGCATATTCCATGTAGTTTGTCATAAACAGTGTTTGTGTAGAAGCCTCTGAGCAAATCACATTTTATCATAAACTTGGTTCTGACTCTAACTGGACATTTCGACGGGGGGCGGGGCTTAGCGTTCTGTGTCCGTCGAAGCTAACTAACTGCTGCGTGTTGTGTTTTGGATGGAGAGTGAGTTCACGTCATAATCAGCAGATAGATGTGATCTGTTACATATAGAACTTTACTAATACCTAAGAAAAGATACCAAAGCCCTAAACTCACCTGTTCTCAAACTTAACCCTGATCCTCACCATAACCTTAACCTGTGTGAGCAAAATATATTGACAGAAATAAACATTTGCAGCCTAAACACTGATACAAAGTGGCTGTTGTTTGCTGTTGCGTCAATATAATATGGTATAATTATAATTTTAGGACCAATGCTGCTTTCCAGTTGTCCTCAGAGGTCGGATAATGATACATGAAGCTAATGTAAACAAAAGCAGAAATTCTCTCTCAAACGATGATTTATAACTTACAGTTTTAATAACAATGTCCGAGTTTATACATGAACTTAAACTAATCATCATTATGGTTGATTTGAACACAACCCCTGTTTTTATTGTGAGTTTTATTTCATTACTGTAGATAAACTGCAATGTACAGGTCGCACTGGAACACAGACACTCAGAGAAAACGTTACTCCGAGATCCGAGTTCCGACCTCCGAGAGTAAAGGGAACGCAGCATGAATTCGCTTTGTCTTGTCAAAAGTCCGTGTTTTAGGCCTGGCAGCAGAAGTCAATAGGAAAACACTGTTTAAAAGAGGGTTGCCATGGTTGCAATAAAGGTTATGCACTACAGCAACGCTCCTCCACATTCCGACCGAAAGGCAGATCTATGGGCAGCTCAAGTGATAAAACGTGTTTCTTTGCTTTTTTTCCTAATTTTTGTTCATGGAGGTGTTGTTTTTGCCCCACAATAATTATTTCCTAAACACATACAGTGGGGCAAAAAAGTATTTAGTCAGCCACCAATTGTGCAAGTTCTCTCACTTAAAAAGATGAGAGAGGCCTGTAATTTTCATCCAATTCACTTTCTATTGAAAAACTGTGGCTCCTCTCTCTGTAACTGCTGCTGTCAGACTCGTCATTTTGGTCTTAAAATCTTCGCATTAACCCGCTCTACATGATCCTGCCTCACTCACTAATAAAGTTCTGCTAGTAAAGGTTGTGATGTCATCTTACATAAACTCTATTTAATCTTAAGTCCCGCCTCTGGACGAAATGCCGAGCTTTTAGGGCGTCTCACGGAGTCCGTCTTGTTTATTTGTGTTTCTGCTCCATGTCACACGTCACAGGTCACGGCAGGTCGCTGCGGAAACTCCAGATGAGGCGTTACCATGGAGACGCGAGTGAAGGGTCATCGTGGCGAAAAAGGTGAGGTCAGAGGTAAAACTGAGGGAGCGTCAGGACCATAGAGAAACACTGACCTCCGACCTGGGTTTGTTTACCTCTGTGAGCTCTGAGAGACAAGAGGCTTCGTTTATGACAGGACTGGAAAAAACTACTGTGTAAAAACTGTACTTGAGTAAACGTACAGGTACAAGGCTAAAAATGTACTCGCTTACAAGTACAAGTACTACAGTAAAAGTATAAAGTATCAATGAAAAATGCAACACATTTTAGATTCTCGTCCTCTCCTTCTATCCTCTCCTCTCTCTCCTTGTCTCGTCTTCTTGTCTCGTCTCCTCTCTTCTCTCCTCATCTCCTCCCCTCACTCGTTGTCGCACTGTCCTCTCTCCTTGTCTCCTTCCCTTGTCTTCTCTCCTTCCTCTCTCCTTGTCTTCTCCCTTGTCT
>KN475335.1:23110-35121 GCA_000787095.1 Periophthalmodon schlosseri | reverse complement strand
GCTTGAATGCCATGACTAAAACAAAATCCAAGATAGAAGTTTAATGCCATACTCTGGGACAATCAGAGCAATATGGGAACAAGCAGGTGCTGTCTCACCAGAAAAGTTGCATAATGCACCTTTAAGGCATATGAATGACAGGCCCAACAGAGACAAAAGTTGCAGCCATTTTGAAGACAACATAGGCATGTTTAGAATTTTGGAGGGATTTTTAACTAAAAAAAAGGAGCTTTCTTTTTATAAAAAATTTACAGACAAATGTGGGTTGTTGGTTAAATTCCCGCTCTATAATTCTTTCCTTAATTCTTCAACCCCCTTTCATTCTGTCATATTGGCAGCTGGCAGCCATACTTCTGTTTATTTGCCCAAGGGCAGCTGCGACATAATACGTGAATGTATCCTTTGTTACTGCATAATACATATTGGTACTAACTCTATCCCTGAGAACAGATTTACTATGTTGAGATATAAATGCCAATGTCAAAATGTCCCTCTTTAATCAATGCAACAAACAGTAGCTACAAGCAAAGTGCACCTCTTAAATGGCAAGGTTAAATTCACTTTTGTAGAGGAATCAGCTGTGCTTTAACAACACACAAGAACATGTACTCTAGCTCTTTAAAAGTTGTAAATGGCACTGCCATGTATTAATATAACCTTACAAAAGATACTCCACCTCTGACCAAAGCTTCCCCTTGGCTCAGACATGAGTTATTTAAATGTAACAATTAGTCTGAAGTTACAAGAGGTACCAGAGAAGAGCAGTTAAAACATAAGATTAAAAATTGTCCTTTGGACAAGATCAGTGATTCTCAAACTGGCAGATGTACCACTGGTGGCACAAGAGCTTCTGGAGGTAATATAATAATAATAATAATGCATTAGTCACTAGTCCAGACACTCAAAGTCACTTTCAATTTTGTGCATTATTCATTAACTCCACACTCGGTGGTGGCGAGCTTCTATTGTAGCTACAGCTGCCCTGGTGCAAACTGACAGAAGTGAGGCTGCCAACCAAGGTGGTGTGGTACACTGATCTCTCTAGTGTGCACTTCATTTTAAGTATTTATTGTTGTTTTTTGTTGTAACCCAAATACAATAAACTCTAAAGCCATTGCATAAAGAGTGACACATGTTTCTAAACTACGTGTGATTGATATCTCTGTGTTTTTCAGATGGTGTTCAGTGGACAGCGCAGAGCACACATCTGGCTCAGATAGATAGTGCCACCAAAAGGGTTTAATCACAGGTGAGCTTTTTTGTGATGTATCCAGTTCTTAAATTCTCAAATGGCAGATTATACTCCATAGCCTAAAAACACAACAGTATAATAATCACTTACTTTTATAGTTGCTACACAGTACTGCTTGTTGTCTGAACAGAAATAGTAATAGTAAAAACATAATACCCTTCACCACATCCACTCTTTTCAGTGCACATTCTGCCCCAGTCACGTAGGACCAGAGCCAGCTGTTTGTGCCGTGATATGGTGATACACTGGACAATTACCTCTTAATGACAGAGCACTGAGAGACACATAACCATTCACTCACACGTTTGTTTGTATGGGCAATTTAAACCCTGAAATTCACCCTGATCTCTGTGTAGCCATTTTAGAAAAACAAGGTTGCTCCCAAAGGAACCCATTTGCAAAATTCTGGTCCAGCCATTGTCCTTTAAAACAATGAATTGTGAAACCAGTTAGCAATCACAGAAGAATGGTTACTGCACTTATACATTTAGCTTTTGTTTTGTTTATTCATTGGCAAAGAAAAAAAAAATAGCTGTGTTATGATTGGGCACCTGCTTCCAAAATCAAAATGAATTGTGAAAGTAAAGTTCTGTACCATATGGATTAAAAAACATGCTATTGCTCTTATACTATTCATATTCACCTATAATACTGTGTCATCCAAAGAGATGGACTTTACTTATGGGTCTCTACCTGAGCCAATGGCAAAAACCCAGACTGTCACTTGACTCAAACCAAATTGGACTCCAGCTTGGCGAGAGGGGCAAGGATAGGTGCTGTGAGGTAATAACTCTAGTTGTAGTAGTGTCCTTGAGGCTTGGTCTTCTCTGTACTCATGGGTGACAGGTTTTGTGTGTGTGTGCCAGTGGAGCTAAAGTCATTTTCATCTGTTGGTCCATGAGACAGATGGTAAGTTCGCTAACAATGTGCCAACCTGCACTGGAGCTGTACAATGAGGTATCTCTGAGAGTAAAGCAGGGGAAATGTAACCAAAAGAGAGCTGCTTGGTCTGTATATTCTCTATATTCTCTATATTTGTGGTTGGGGTTCTTGTCTCAGATGGGCTACATTAGAATTTATTTTTTCTATTGTCGATTTCTTTGTATTATGGGTTTGAAATGAACAGACAAGATAGGCCTATTACAATGTGGAGACCGGATTTGTAGCTAAAATACATATAAGGTACATACTCTAAACTTTGCAGGTTTCCATATTAGGCAGTACATAATTAGCAACTTGCATGTACAGAGTAAGATGGAGGCCTGTCATGTTAGTGTTATAATCAGTGTTTGCAAATTTGATCAGCCTCTGTCACATTCTTCATGTTTTTAAAAACCCAATAAAAATCAAATCAAACATATTCACAATTTACAAAATCAATCCTAAACCTTCTCTCTAATCAAATAGGAGATTAGTCAAGGGTTCCTCTGAAATTTGAATTCAAAACATATTAGAATATTAGTTTCTTTTTGCCGTTTTTTGGTTCACAAAGCGCTGTGTGATTATTTCATCATAATGTCCTGTGCTTTGTAGCGCGCTCAATTATGCCAAAGATAGCTAGTAACTGAGACCTGACTGATTATTGTGGCTTTTAGCACATTGTGTACTCTTCTTCCATACACAATTTTGGAGGTGGATTTGGGAGTCTTAATACCAAAAAGTGCAATACTATATTTCACCATCTTGGTCCTCCATCACAAAACTACACCCACAATGTGTCTGTAATGGGAAATAACACACTCGAGCCATACACATTAGTTTACCCTCCTTAAATCTGGTGTAATGCCAAATGTCACCATATTAAAAGTACTCCTTGTTCTGAAGAACCCAAGTGAAGTTGTAATACGTTCTCCCCTTATGTCCAAAGTTTAAGAAAGTCTTTTTTTTACAGTGGTATGCTGTCTCGAACTGAAATTGAGGGCATGCATGTCTCTCTCACTTTACGTCGGGAGGTCAAAACAACAAAATGTGCTTTCCGAGATATCCCTGGCCTTTATAACTTCTCTATTGTTCCTTGTACTCTTAAAGGTTAACTATATCTTCTATGCACACACCACTTTAAAAGAAAGCTGAGAAATGTGACGGTTTATGG
Source organism: Periophthalmodon schlosseri (assembly GCA_000787095.1). Classification (NCBI taxonomy): domain Eukaryota; kingdom Metazoa; phylum Chordata; class Actinopteri; order Gobiiformes; family Gobiidae; genus Periophthalmodon; species Periophthalmodon schlosseri. The sequence goes on along the minus strand of KN475335.1, from coordinate 31,777 downwards.
ACAGCTGGTGACATACAGCAAAAGCACAGGCTAAGTCGGTAATGCTAGTTCCCCACATAATGGATATGTCAGACTTAAGGAGAGACAAGAGACAAATTTACAGGCTTTTAGCGTTTGGCCTCATTGCAAAGTCAATCTATAAGAAAGTGTATTCACTTGCAGTTCATTTTATGCATTAGTGCAGGTGAACAATGTGATGGAGTAAAGCATTGGTCCCATTAATAAAGCAGAGTAAAGTTTGGAGACCATGTTGTTTCAGTAAAAAATGACTGTTGTGACAGGTGTTGCCCCTTGGGGTTTGAAGTGTTTAATATGCAGTCAGTAATAATACTCGGGCAACTGAAAATCAAAAACTTTTCAAATGCCTTTGAGTTTATTTTGATTTTAGCATTTCCCCTTACATGTCCATGTCTTTGGACAGTGAAAACGACAGCCTGAGGTCAGGGGATTTATTACTTAACTATCCCAAGAGAATGAAGGTAAAAGTAGGTGTTTTGAACTGCCTGGTCATGGTCATATTCACCTTGAGTCCATCCATGGCCTTGAATGTCTTGTGATGGGGTCTAAGACATTCCAAATAGAAACAGGTCCAAAAATAAAAATATTTTACCTGAATACTATTTGAGTTTGAACAATATGCGTCTAATTATTTTATCTGAATAATGCACTAACTGGAGAGCATATTGTCTTTTACTTTTTAAATATCAGTGTAATACTGAAAGTCATAAGTCCATCTTCTCCAAATATATAACACATTGTTTTGCAATATTTAATCTGAATTCAAAAATATAAGGAACATAAGGTAAAAAGTTTGGTACTTTTTATTTATGTAGTGGATACATTATTTTTGCAACAACGCCATACAAAGTGACCTATTCTTGTATCACAGTAGAAGAGTAAACAAATTCATTTGATTGTACGAAAATATATAGTTTCTGAGACATAATTGTTTTCCATTGACATTCAACGTTTTGCTATGGTGAGTCAGAAAAAAAAAGGTTATGAGGTCTGGAATGTAAATGGTATATACATATGAAGACTGAACACATAATTAAACAATTAACAATTAAAACAATTAAAAACCATATTAGAGACGTAACACACTCCATAATGAACAAAAAATACAGTAAATACATATGCTACAAACAAAACTTACTTTTTCACATCTTTAGAATTATTAACAATGATTAATTAAGGCCACACAACTTGTTCCTTTGTATATTGCTTGCAGTAACTTTTTTTTGCATTTTAAAAACAGTCTATTCCGTCATGACAAAGTACTTGGACTACACTTAGTAAATGTCAGGCAGCTGGGTGTAGTTACGGTCCCAGTATCCACCGGTGAAGATCCAGTCCTGGGATTTGGTGTGTGGATTTTGGCCCTGTTGAAACCACCTGGTGAAAGGCAATCTTATTAGTATTCAGCTCTAGCTTTTAGTAAACAGAAAAAGACAGCAGGTGTAAAAACAAAACTGAAAGCAAGAAACGAAGATTAGCCATACTACATACTGAGCTAGTTGCTAATTTGCATAATATCTGAGTCTATTCCTGGACTAAAAAGAGCTTTCTAGTGGTTAGATACAGTCAAACTGGGAGGAAAATGATTGGCATCTTGGATAATTCCATTTAGTACCAGTGGGGGGAGCTGTCACGCTGGTAAACCAATCAGTGAACCTCTGAATGGTGATTCTTTTTTCTAGACGTTCATTCATTTTGTGGCCAATCAAACCGATAAGAGTGAAGAGTTTTGGACAGATACAGACAGGGAAGCAGTGGGGTCACATGACACATCACACAACTCAGACACATCAAGCAACCAGCAGGCAGTGCTAACCTTGGGCCGAGGGCAGGACTCCTGAGTATCAAAGAGAGGATGCACAAAGCAGGTGGGAGAAAGACAGGTTTAACACTGAGCATTTCAAAGCAAGAAAATTAACTCAGAATAAACAAAAGAAATATTGATTGTTCAAATTTTGCAAGTAAAAAACTAATTGCTTTTTCTTTTCACTCCAAAGTGACCTTTTTCACTGTTTGTTTAAATCAATTGTAGACTTAGAAAGGATAATATTGTTTTTTCATATTGTATTTTCCAAAGCATAAAAATAACTGAGGAGGATGATTTTTTTAATATATCTGGTTCATCACTGCATCCACAAGCAACTTCTGAGAGAGAACCACCTGTACAAACCGCCTCACATAAGATGTAGTTTTGGTAATGATCTCACCCAAATCCTAGAACTATGCTATTTTTCTTTTAACACATCATAGTTGAGGACATATCTAACCCACGCTCATATGCCTTAAAGGTGTACTATGTAACTTTTCTGGTGGAGGGTTTACCACCTGCTCAACGGGGATGTAGTTACTTTGTCTAGAATGTTCCACAGTTTGATATTAAATTTGTATATTTTGCATATATCCAATTAAATAACAATTTTTATTGACGAAAAAAAAACAAAAACTTGCATCCTTACTTTACTAACCCTGTACTTGGCCTTGTCATCTCTCTATATAGATAAAATTAATGCAGAATATTCCAGGCAAAGCAATAACATCTCAGTCAAAACAAGCAGGTATCAGACCCTCCACCAGAAAAGTTACATAGTACACCTTTAATAAAATAATCAGTATTTGTTGCTTCACCTGGTAGTGGTTATACTCTTATGCCTGGTGCAAACATGGGTTGTATTTCTTTGAAGTATGAAGTATCCATCCCTTACCTAGTTTTCCACTCTTCGTCCGACTTGGCGCGGTTTTTGCGAGCAGCTCTTTGTTTTTCTTCAAGCCTCTTTTTCTCTTCACTGGCGAGATCTAGCAGGAAGAAAAAAATACTTCTAACTTTTATCTTTGACACTTAGTTTAAGCCTGGATGAAACAGGGGTGTTACCAATGTCTCCGTTCTCCATGGCTCTTATGTCTGGGCGCAGTCTGCAGTCGGTCTGTGGGATCACCCCCTCCATGTCCTTATGAAGCTCATTCAATTGCATTGCAAAAGAAGTGAAGCTGTACATCTGCAAGTCAGGGTTGATTTAGTAAAATAGATTTCCGTATCCTGTCAAAAAACGCTGCGTAACCATCACATTTGGAGCCTTGAAATGTCAAGGATTCAAGTAATGGAATAAGTTTTGAAATTTGGACCATAAATATCACACTTAAAGAACATTGCTATTAGATTAAGCTTCCAACAAACTCCTGTTTACTGCCACCTGTCCCTTGTAGATAATGAACAGAATATGAATTCAAACAAGGTCAAGGACTTTCTAAATACAATTAAGTTTTTATGCATTTAAGATTAACATGTGTCATAGTGTTGACACATAATGTTGTGTGATCAAATTATGTATATCAAGCAGACCCCAATAATAGCTGTACTACCTTGAAGTATTGTATAACTGAAGTATTTTTTCATTTAAAAGCTAAAAGTGACCATCGTAAGAGTTGGTGAAAAGCTGGTGGAGTTCATGTTCAGGTTGTCAAATAAAACAGCTGTGGAACCAAAGCTAACAAGCTGTTTTTACATTTCTGCACTCTGTATTTTGAGTTAAATTGGGTTACAATAGTTTAAGTCAATTGCAAAAAAGTATCTGTATAGTAACTTTTGGTGTTATAGATTGCATAACATAGGCAATGAGCAATTATTTTTCATAAATGATGTGTTTGAACACCATTTTGTTCCCGCTCTGGCAGACTGGTACCTCACCTGTGTAGAGTTGGGCGGTCGGGGTGCGATCCTCCACAGCAGCTGACTCCCAGGAATCATCTGAACAGTGTCTGCCACAGGAGAGGGCACCTCCTCCTGCTCCTCTCCACCCTCACAAACAAACAAAACACGACCAAAATACAAAGTCACTCTCAGATACTCAAATTTCTCCCATCTCAGAAAACATTCTGCTTTGCCATTTAAAATAACTGAATGGGTTGAAATAAATCATCATCAATCAGTCAATCAATCAGTCCATCACTAAATATATACAAACTGAGTCAGTGGTCTAAACTGGACATAAAAGTTCTCTACGTGACTTTTCTGGTGGAGGATTTGCCTGTAATGTTCTACGGTATGGCATTAAATGTATCTATCTTACATTTATTCATTATGGGGTTTTTTCACCTCTCTACTGATGTTACCTGCAACTTTGTGGCGTCACTTGCTCATCTCCATGGAGATAGATAAATTTAATTCTTTACTGTGGATAACTTTAGGTAAAACAATAACATCTTCATGGAGACAAGCAAGTGATGGACATTCCATCAGAGAAGTTACATAGTGCACGTTACCAACTATACCTAACTATAAAACCTAAAACAGGAAAGAACACAAGATTCGTGTTGTCCCTGAAGGGAACCCCCTGAGGCAACCTGTCAGGGCCACAGAGCGACCGCAGTGCAGCATGCATAGACCCATCTCCAGAGCTGGAAGATTAGTCTACTGCATGGTTTAGTTTGATGAGGGAAACCAAGGGGAAAACATGCAGACTCCACATAGAAATACAAGACTAAACCAGGGCTAAATGAACTAAAACAGAGAATAAACTTAACATAAAGTTTAACCAGTACTAATCCAATGAGTGACCTAAGGGATATACTGGGAACAAAACAGGCCGTGAAATCAACAAAATCTGTAATTGTTGAAAAGCCAACAGTCAGACTATGTCCTCATAAGCATCCTACCGATTTAGCCTTCTTCTCTTCGGATGTTTTCTTGTCGTTTTTCTTGTGTGCTTCGAATGCGGCAGGTTCGATGACGTACATACACTCAGTCCACTTCCCGTAGAGCGAGCAGAGCTTCTTCTTGCTGAAGCCACACACACAGAGACACACAGCCTCAGGCCCAAACACTAGATAATCAGCTCATAAAAACACTCGTACATTGTGTCTTCACGCCACTCACTTTCAGACAAATTAAACAATCAACATTTCAAGGAGTTTCTGGCACACAACATCAGAGAGAACCGTGACAGGGTTTAATCGCCGTGTTTGTTATCAGAACATTTGGAGCCTTGCAACCCCAATTTATACAAAACTTGGCATGCTTTTATCAAAAGTAAATAATAACCAAAGTATGAAAAGTATAACTGCACAACTGAGCCACAAAGGACCACATACAAATATCAACTCCCATGGCATCATAAATAGGAATATGCCTGGCAGGGCATCTGGTGTAAACCTATATGGCAAATGAATACTTGGATTGAATCAAGATTATTTCATATGGAATTTGCTAGAAACTCTAACAATTAAAAAAATATGAAAATTTGTTTAATTTGGATGGCAACATTTCAAGAAGTTTGGTACAGGGCAACAATTATTCCTTTATACCTCAGACATTGTACTTCTTTGGTTGGTCAATTGACTCCTCCAACTACGTCAATTTTAACACCCAATACCCTGTTAATATTCTATTGTGATTACAGTAAGCAATATAGCATATTGCATTGTGTTTGAAAAACCGTGCATCAAGTTTTCATTTACATTCAACTCAAAGATAAAAATTCCGAATTGAAGTTGCATCTATTTTTGAGAAAATTGAGAGGTTGACACTTTCTCTAAAAGGTTTCACGTTGAGCCGTCTGCTTCTCTCTGTTTTTTCATTATCTTTTTAGTTTTAATCAAATTTTATCTACAATTCCAAAAATTGTAACATTTAGCAGTGTGTCACCAAAGCCCGGCCCTGTCCTTGATGTTTATGAATTATTAACTGGTAACTGTTAAGCCACATTGTGCGTGATTCAATTTGAAAATGAGACTGTGACCTGAAATAACCTGTTCAAAATGAGCCACTTTGTGTTTTAATATTTGTTCTCAAAAGGCTTTGAAACAGTAGAGAAACATAGACGTGACTCACCATTTTTTCATGCAAACAGCATTAAATGTTAATCAAGAATCTAAATTAATATCAAGATTAACATTTTCAAATGTATCTATCCAACAATGAATATTGGTGGTCAAATATTTGCCAAAATAAGTCCCATTTTCTCTCAGTTTCTATGTAAAGGGATTATGGAAATTATTTTGGAGAATTCTGCAAATATTAGTGACTATTGTAATAGTTGTCAATTATATGTTCCATTATCTGTGGTGGTCTGTTTCTCCAGTTTGTCAAATCAGTCCAAAAGTTCTCCATAACCACACATTTACAAATTAAGCCTTTGCATATATATCAATGTGCAACTTTGTCAGCTCACAATGGTGCTAAACAGAGCAGGGCATGACGTCTAATTAGTGTAGCTGTTAGCAACATGGCTCTTAGTGGCTGTTAATGCTGCCTGTAGATAGGGTGTTGTCTGCAACTTGAGGAAGAAACAACAACCTAATATTCTTGAAAGCAATAGTAAGTAGCTTTTTTATTGCTATACAGAAGATACTTGGATGTTTCCAGGTGTTCAAATTTGAGATAGCAATGAATAATTGAACTGTTATGGTACCTTTTATCCAAAATATAACCTTCCACTTTGTGCAGCTCTTTGCCAAAAAGACCACATGGTTTAAAATTCAGGATACACCTTTCACCGGTTCTGAAAAAGAAACATTGAAGAAAAGTAAGTACTGAGCTCACACATCTGCTCAGACACAAAGTGTTCTCATTTATTCAGAGCTGGACAAATCTCTTGAAAAGGATCATTCATTAGAAATGATTATTCATGAAGACGACAATGTTCTGTATATGGATGATTTTATGTATGATATACACTAACATTCAAAAGTTTGGCCACACTTCATTTTTGTTTTTTTCTTTATTTTCAGGACTATTTACATTGTAGATTCTCACCGAAAGCATCAAAACTATGAATGAACACACATGGAATGTAGTAAACAGAGTTTGCATATCCATGCTTTTGATTGGTGGTGTATAGTGCTCAAGTTCTAAACCTCAAAATTCAATCCAATTCCACAATCCAAAGTGCATTTACAACATCTCCATCCAAATCATTCCAAGACAGGATCAGTCCCAGGAGAGGTCTACCTTCCACAAGCACAGTAGTTCAGACTTTTCATCATACCTGTGATTGGTTATCTCCACATTTCCATATTGCTCTATCCACAGCTGCCCTACAATGATGTTGTGGACACAACATGTAGGATTTGTCCATGTGTAGGACTCATTATGCCTATGAAAAACAGTAACATTATAGTCTATAATATCTTTTTTATATGTCACTTTAATACATTTTTGTCTATAATACATGAGGCTTTTTGTTCATTAGCAGTGACTTACTTTGGTAGCTCCAGTGTGATGATACCCTTTGGTTCGGCCTCCACGCTCTTGCCCCAGAACTTGAGTTTGGGGTAGATGGAGCCGTGGAACACAAAGTCCTGCTGCAGCCCCTCGGCGTGAAAGGCACTGATGGGGGGGTGATGGCTGACCTGCTCTGAGATCAGACGGAAACCCAGGTCCTCCCTGAATAAAGAAGTATAGTTGTTTAGAAGTAGTCATATAATTCAAAAATTAGAATTTTACATTTCACTTGTATTAATGGGGTTCACCTTCCTGTTTTATGAAAAAATACAAAAAAAACCCCAAATTCCATGCAAAAGATATCATTTATTTCAAATTGTTAATTGCTATGGCAACAGTCCTAATTTTTCATCATTCTGAAACCCATGGATAGGATTGTTTCATAATCAGGCATATTTAAACAGCTGTCTGTGGAATCACAAGTCGGTGTACTTTTCAACATTTACAACTTCAGTTGCAAAGCCAAAAAAGTATCCTCCTGCGTCAGCTGTAACGATTTCGGTTATCACCACAGACAGTTTGTATTTTGTTGCAAGTACTCCGACTTTTTCATTATGTAACAAGTACGAAAAGGAGATTTGGCAAATAGTGTTGAATGTTTTTAAGGTTTAGCTCAAAGCAAAAACATAAACTACATGTTCTGTGGTTCATCCTAATAAGGCCTGTGTCGTGTGGTGACTCCACAGAGCTGTTATTTTTCTTGCTACAGATCTCAGAGGCGCCCACACAGACAAAATGTGTCCGTGTTTTGGTCCATCCACACTACATCACAGAATAAAACCAGAGCTGACAGCTCTGAAAAATCTCATATCTAGCCAGTAATTATGGGGCTTTGTCAGAAAAGGTCAAAAATATGGTGGGCATCAGAAAATAGTCCAGCAAGGAAGATAGTGACCAACAGGACATGCCTAGATGTGCATGCTACTTTGGTTCAAGGTTGTCTTCTCAAATACTGCACTGTACAAATGTAGTACAAACCTAGTAAAATTACATAGCTGTTGTTATTTTCAGGATGGAGTTCCTAGAATGCATACATTTATTTCCAGCTTGAATCTAGCATTCTGGAGAAATATGTCAGTACTTATAACGGATGAAACCCAAACTGTACCCAAATCAGATTTTTTTTAAAGTAATGTAAACCTTGAAATCTACTGTTTGGCCAATAAATATTCATTATTTTAAATGAAAATTATTATTATTTTTTTATTCCTTCTGTTCTGGCTAGAAGTGGACCCAGCAGAGTCAACAAAACAAAAAAATGTAGTTTGTTTTACATTATAAAATATATTAATAAATTGACTGGAGTATTAATAATTGTAATAACTATGTGTATTTAGTGGCTGTTTAGAAGAAGTGAGAGTTGTGTTATAAAACTGCTAAGAAGAGAAAAACTAAAATGACCTTGAGTGGAGCTCATGTATTGGGTGTTGGCA
>KN475335.1:8470-23034 GCA_000787095.1 Periophthalmodon schlosseri | reverse complement strand
CTGAACCGCAGTCACCTGACCCCAGAGGCACTACACCGGAGCACTGCTCAAATTACTGCATGGTCCGAGAGTTTACACGGCAACAGCTCATAAACACACAACTTTATGGGAAGGCTGAAGTTCTGCACAATATTTTATCAGTGTCAACTAGCTAGATAATGGGCATGATGCAATTATCAGTGAAATTGTTTGCAAGCATCTTTGGCGAGGACAAGAAGGTTTTTCCATACAGTTTATACACAGAGAACAATAAAATTTAATTCATTTTGCCACACCAGTCTTGTTTTAGTAACATAGTAAAAGCCTGATTAATAGAGACTAGACTAGTGTGGTAATGCTGTATTGATCTTGGTCTTGTTTATTAACAGTACAAGAAACTTATAAAATCCTAGAATGCAAAACTTTAGAGCTAGTTTTTTACATATTGCTATACATATATAGCTATACAATGTTACAAGGCTATGTTATTTTTAAAAGCCTGAATAATGCAATTAAGGACCTTTAAGTGAAATACACATTGGATGAAGCATCAGCAAGTGACAGTCCTTATTTAATTATGCCACAACTTGAGTTTCTACTGTGGACTGAAACAACAGCTACACTAAAACAAGTAAAACAATGAGTCAGAGGGTTTTAGATGGTTATGTCAATATGCATTAAGTTTATAGCAAAAGACAAAGCCGCTTATTGCTGTTTTTTTGGCCCCAAATACACTAGTGCTCTTACTGTTACACCACTGGATAAAATCAATACTGTGAACTGGCTTGAGGACATAGACAGAATCAAAGCTTGTTGTACAAGACAAATTTTAACTCTGCATGTTGCATGTTGGTCTGTACTAATGTATGTGTAGTTAGTGCGTCTCTACATACCTGACCAGTTCATAGGTCTCTCCCAACAGAGGGTTGAATGGTTTTCCTGTCCTCTCCCACTGAGAGGCCACCGCTGAGACAGCAAATGCAGCCACGCACTATGAACAGTGTACAACATATTATCAGAACTATAATCACAAAGTAATCCATGTTTTGTGATCTAGTTTAATAAGAACAAGCTTGATAAATTAACCATGAAACTAACCATGTTATTAACCAGGTCAAAACCAGGTTAACATCATGGTTAGTCCAGATTTACTTTCATTTAAGCACACTATTGTAAAAACAGAGCTGTCAAAAGCCTATTTTCTCACCTTCATTCTCTCTATGGAGTTTTGTGTGGCATTGGCCTGTTGTATAAGGTACGTGTGCTCCATGTACTCGGTGAGGCGCTGCAGAAAACTCAGCGGTTCGTTGAAAATCACAGGCATTGTAATCTTTGAGAGCTCCTGTGAACACCGAGAAAAAGAATTAGGGGACACGGTTTCATTACACACGGAGAACAAAAGACATCATGCATAACACCATTGAAAATGTTATATTCAAAACACGCAGAATCTAAGCGGCGCTGTTCTGACCCTCACTAATACAGCTTTAAACTATACGTTTTTAAACACAACCTTCAGCTGTTATATCAGTGTGAAAAATACCATTGTTTTCATTTCCTGTCACGGACGGCATAGGGGCTTGGTGTTTTTCAGATTATAAAAGGTGAAACAACAACAGGCTGCATAATGTTTCCAACAGTGAGGAATTGTTCTTTACCATTCCAATGCAGTTCCTCAGGATACTCCAGATACTGAAGTCATTTCTGGAAAACATCGGAGCAGGAAGACTTGTCCTACAACACACAAAAATTTGTTTAACACTGAGCGAAAGCAGACATATCCCCTACCTCAAAAGGTTGCACTTAAAAATAATCTCAAAAGCAAAGTTATGCAAAATGTGGTTTCTAAATCTGTTATTTGCAAATTGTCACTTATTGGGGTTGTTTGTTGATGCATTTTGGTTCAACAGATTCACAAAATGCATCTGGTAAAACAACTTTGCACTGTTTTTTATGAAACATACTCAGAAAGACCAGTAAAATGGATTGGGCATTTATATAAAAACTCGGGACACTGTGACATTTTTTCAGACTAAAATTGTCAACAAAAGAGTAAAATGGATTGTGTGGCATCAGAACAAAGCCCTGGAAACTATCAGTATCAGAGGCGGAAGATGGCCTCCCAAAATCCCATCTCTGGCTGCGTTTAAGTTTCACTCACACAGAAAGAGGTCAAAGATCGCACAAGTGGTAAAATGTCTGGGACAGAACAGATTCAATTGGATAAGAAGAGAACTGAGAGATAATGCAATACAGCGATTTTGAAGTTAGGGGTGGATGAACAACATATTGCAATATAAGCCAGATATTAAATGCAAAGATAAGAAAGGTCGATTGAGTAGCCAATTGTACTGTATGTAAGAGTAATGTTAATTCAAAATAATATATCTCAAGATGTAAAAATAGTATTTGGTAAGTATTTGGTGAAAATACTACTTGAGCGGTAAGAGTTTGGAAAAAAAATTATGATTTATTACAGAATTTGGGCAAATAAAACTAAAGGATATTCAGATAGATTAGCATATTTCCAAACCATAAACAATAAAATACGAAGAATTATCAATATGGTCTTTGTGGACTGCGGGACGAGTAACCAAACCAAGTATTCAAGTGTTCAGCTAATCAAATAAATGAATTAATATGTGTTAGAAGCATGAAAATTGGAATACATACAGAGTTGAAAGAGCACAATTCTGGTGAAAAGACCAGTGGATCAGAGCATCTCCAAAACCGCAGTTCTTAAGAGGTGTCCCTGGTCTGCAGTGGTAAGTACCTATCTAAAGTGATAAAGGTTAAGTTCAGCCCTTTAGATCAACATACTACTGCTGTTACTGAGGAACTGTTGAAGAAGTTAATAAGAGGTAAGATAAGATTAGACAGAACTTGATCTCACAGTGGAGAAATTCACTTGACATGGCAACTCTTACTAAAAGTGCTGATAGCAACAAAAGTGTGGATGCAATAAAAAAAATCTAGACTGGATATTAAAAACGAGTAATAATCAAAATAAACGTAAATATACTGTAAATATAAAACCTTCCTATCCTCTTTTCCCTTCACTTGCTCCCTGTCTGCATCTGCATTGATTTTAACATTTTAAGTTTTTAAAGCTCTGCATGGCCTCCCTAGCTCCCTCCCTTTACTTATTTGACTTTTAACCGTTTCCTCCTCTCAGATGGTTTTGGATGTGCCCAGGCCCTGATACAAACGGTGGGGAGGTGATCTTTTTATATATTTGAGTATCTTGTTTGTATTTTGTTTTATTATGTTGCCTTTTTCCTTTGTAAAGAGATTTATGAATAAACTTTGATTGCTTGATTAAATTAATTTGTGCAAAAATGTAAATCAAAGACGAAGTACACAATATCTTTACACAGATGTGGTGATGGTTAAAAGTGACAGTAGTCATATTGCACAGTACACATGAAAAGGTGATGATGTTGTCTCTGTAGGTGTCACAGTTTATTGTATATGAGGTTTCATATTAGGCAGGTCATAACAACAATGATTGCACGATTGTAATGTCATGCCTGATTGGAGTATTTAAACGCAATTTTTTGAACTGGAGTCTAAAACTGCCCTCAGCAATTAGCCAACATGGGTCATACTGCATTGGCGAGCGATTATTACATTACACGGTGACCTTATCAATATTTAAAAGCGCCCACACAGAGCTCGGCCCTTTCATACAAGTCTGTCTCTTTCCTTTACTAAGCAGGCTACACTAAATTATTCACATTATGAAGTGGAAAAAATGAAACTAATCAAGAAAAACAAGCCACTTTAAAAACACACCGGTGCAGAGTCTATTCAGTGAATTAATAGATCATGGGGTATTTTTGAGAAATGCGTGTTAATGAAAATACATAAAAGACATATAAAAGACATTGGGACACAGAGATGAGCTGACCTGTGCTTTGAAATTCCATTGGGTTGATTCTGGTCCTCGTCTCCATGGTGATCCAACATGGTGGAAGGGCTGCTGCTATGAAACATTACAGAGTCTTCGTCGTCTTCTTCCTCAGACGAATGACTGGCCACGGTCTCAAATCCACTCAGGGAATGCTCTGACTCTGAATCTAACACAAAATACACCGGGGTGAATGATTGTGAGGAGAAAGAAGTATTTTTAGAAAGGATCCCAAAAGGAAAAGGTGACAAAATGTAGTGTTTTGAGACACCAAAAAATTTCTGGTGAGTGGGTAATTTGAAGCTGGTAAAAACATGTGCTATGAGTAGATTGGACATAATTCAAATGAACATAATTATAATCACAATTTTGTTTGTTTAAGATTGAAACATGTACATCATGTGTATCATAAAGCTAGTGGTAGAGGCAATGTGGGTTGAGTGACAAGCTCGAAGGTATTCGGGTGGGGTCTCCCCATCAACTTAAACATGCCCAGTATGCTAACCTCCAGCTAAGTAATAATACTGGTCAAGATTCAGGCTGAAGAACTGGAAATGGGTCCCGGGTGTAGTACTGCAGTCAACCATTGCTCTTGAATTGAAGGGCAGGGTCAAATGTAGAGAGCACATTTCTTCACATCACAGGAATAATAGAGTATACCGGGTACATGCCATTCTCAAAAATGCAGAATGCCTGCCGTTAGTATTTGAACAAAAAAACAAAGCTTTTACTTGCGTTTCGGAACAAAAATATTTTCCTCAGTTCCCCAAAATGCTTTCAATAAAATCTAATATAAATAAATAATTCTATTTGTAACTGGTCGGTTTCTAGTATAAAGACCAACTTTAATATCTAATATTTCATATTTAATATAACAACATCTAGGCAGCAGAAACACCTTTGTTAAACTATAACAAAGAAATATTGGCTCAATTGAAAAAGTTTGATGTACTTCTAAAGCCACACTGAAGCACAGACTTTCAGTCCATCAATCATCATTAGTGCAGTCTAGTGCCACACAAACTGCTCTTTTGTCATTCATGTCCAAAAGTCATCCTCGTCCCAAATGAGTCCAACATACCATGCACATTTACCCCCTGCTGAGAGACTCCCAGGGTCCTGCGGGTGAATGATCAAAACCATGTGACCAAAATCTCCTTGATCTTTTCATTTTTCCCCAAAATTTCACCCACGTTTGTCAACTCACCAGACACAGCGTCGTGAAACTCATCCTCGCTCAGGGCACTGCGCGGTGAAGATCCTTTGACGACCGACTGCTCTAGTTCGTGGTGCTCCGTGGCCAGAGTCTGCAGCGCCTCGGACAGGATCTTATTCTTCTCCAACTCCTGCTCCAATTTCAGACTGCGCACCTGAGCTCACGTCAACACACAAGGACAAAAGACAAATACGACAAGGAAGAGGTAATCAGTTATGGTGATACATGACATAATTTTGTTTTTCACCATTTGTAAAGTTACATACATGTGAAATCATGTTGAGCAGTTTTTTTATCTCTTAAAAGAAGAAACATGTTAGTTTGTATTGTATTGTATTACATGACAGTATAAAACATGCATAACTCTAATCCTGTTCAATTATCCAAAGGTAAAAGAATGCTACTACACTGTCTACTATAGCTCCCTGGATCAAATAAATAATTATCTAATATACTCATTCTAAAGATGCACTATGTAGATAGATAAGTTTAATGCCCTTCTGTTTCTCCATGGACACAAGTAGGTGGCAGACTTTTCACAGAAAAGTCCCATAGCACAAAAAGAACTTAACTAAGCTGTTATTATTATGGTACATGATGAAGTCAGTTTGGTCATTTATATAGCACTTTTGAGCATGTTTGTGGATACGCCCATGGGCACTTGAAGCTTTACCTCCATTTATGTTTGCCATTCACACTCTATATTCAGCGTCTTACACACCAGGGTAGAGGAACTTGCCCAAGGACAGAATAACAACATATGTGGTGGAAGCAGGTATTGTACGGTATATGCCAACATCGGGTTTAGTATGTGAAGGTCTCTACTGAGTAAACTACTGCAGCCTCTAAAGTGATTACAATATTTCTCTTTGGATTATCATAGCAGCAAATCACTTATAAGGTGGGTTAGCAACCAAGATATCTCTTGTGTGGATTTGAGAAGAAGATTTGGCATTTGAAAACACTCACAAAGTAAATGGAAAACTTTGAAGTATTTTTAATGGCACTTCTGTTTTAGCAAATGCACTCTTCATTTGTTGCCACTATATCAATTATACAGCTGAATGAGCTCCACCATTACACCAGTCATTGCTTGAATAATATTTCTCCCCTAAGTAAAAATGCATATTCAACAAACACATTGCAGTGACCATGACAAATTAACATTAACTGATCCTTTTTCTGGTCCACGTAACAAAATTAGCATAAGCCATATTCTATTGTAGTAGTTCACGCAATAGTTTTAACAAGCAGTTTTCCCTAGTAACTTTTAAAAATGTTGGCACCAGAAATATCTTTTTAACACATAGCTGCTACAATTGAGGCAAGTAGTTGTCAGTACTATAGTAGTAGAAACTGCAGTATTTATAGAAGTATTAGAAGTGATTGGAGGCTATTTTAGTACAATTCCTATTAGCAGCTGTTTTTTGCACCAGTAAGAGTAGAGTAAAATGTATGCTATTTTGTGTGAAAATGAGTCACTACTATTTTGCTTGTATGCACACTTGTCAGATGAGGCAAACTCAGGGGAGAGAGGAGAGATGGATCGGAGCATGTTTTTGTGTAATGGACAGCTGCCTTGATGTTGCCTTCTCAAATGGCCAGGCAGCAACATGATTCTCACGCAGGAGGAGGATCAAATAACCAAATGGACTCAGATATAAACCATTAGCCAAACCTGTCCTTTTAGGCAGCTCATCAGTGCTGATATGATGTTTGTCACCTGCACTCTTTGCAAAGTAAACACAGATTTGAATCATAACATCTGACCAGACAACAGGTAAAAAATTGTGGATAGTGAATTTAAAGTGAGAGTTTAAAGGACTAAATGATTTTTTTAAAAATCCATCCAATTATGATTTTGCTATTACTATTTGATGCACATTTCAAACTTGTCGAAAAGCATGGACAACAAGCTGGACAATACTGCTATATATCATACCTACACATCAACACTACCACATCGCAGTGGGCCATAACTTATTTAGCTTTATTTTGAAGTTGGTGGCTATTTTTGAAGTATTAGTTTTTCCCTATTTCTGAGCTGTCTATTATTTCCTCCCTCTCTCTCACATACAGTTTTCTCTTGCAAACAACCTCACTATTTCTCACGGCTCTTTAAATGAGACGGCACTGCTGATGTAGTGAGGCTGCTAAAATGTGTCCAGCACAATCTGAATTTACAGTCAGAATGAAGTCAGTGATCAGTGACAAATGACTCATACATAGAACTGTGGGGAAGTCAATTCAGTTAAGTGGTAATCATGATTATACAGATCACATTATAATTGTAAGAACAACCCTCATAATTGAGAGAATTTCAGATGCAAAAACAAGTTACTTCAATTCAATTTGTAGTGTATAAGTGCTTTTTATCTGGATTTCATAGTCACAAACTTGAGAACAGCAATCTATAAGACACTGAATGCAAGTGAATTAAGGATTTCACTGTAGTTGTCAATAATCTTAAACAGTGGTAAAATTGTTTCTTCTCACAGCAGTCGTAAAACTAAAATTTGATAATGTGACATACCGACATATAGGATGTTAAAATTGATTGTTACACTTATTGTTACAATTATTACAGAGAAAAAAAGTTAAATCCTCCATTTAAGATGTTCAGATTCTTTAATTTGATCTGCCTTGTGGTAAAAATGGTTTGCATATTCGTTTGTTATCCTTAGATTTCAAAAACACTTTAACTCTGCCGTTCAGCTATTTTAACTTTGCAAATTCTTACGATATTATGACATCCAGTCTAATCTTGATTCATAGTAAAATCAGTCCCACATCACTGTGTCTCCATATGTCTCTGACAGTGTGATCCTGTGACTATAAGCTCCCACAGTGTCCTCCCAGGGTCACGCAGCAGGAAGTTCCTCTTTAAAGTTCAATATGTTGCATGTGGCTGTCATTACGCTGCAATTTATACCACTTCACCTCTTCATCTTGTGTTTCCTCATCAGTAAAGGAAAACCAGCGTCTTGTGATCACTTGTAATAAGCAAATCTGCTATCAAATCTGTCAGTCAAATCTGTCTGCATGTATAGCACATCCTTGAAGACAAAATATGTGCAAAACACATGCAACAATACAAAAAAATAAAAAATAAAAAACTGGTTGGTAATCAATTTTTTTCATGGATGGAGCTAATGGAGGAAGTGTCTGAGGTGAGGGAAGTTTGGGAGTCCCTGCTTAGACTGCAACCCTCGCAACCCGGCCCCAGCTAAGCAGAAGAAGATGGATGAATGGATGGATTTTTTTCATTTAATTTTCTTTTTTCGTTTATTGATTTGCTCTTCACTGTATACATGGTATGGAGCACAAAGTTGAGGATGAGGAAAATTATTTTTTTTGACTGAAATAAAGCTATAATTTTATAATTGGACATATTTTTCTTATTCAACATAGGAAGGTATTTTTCTCTTAGATCTATAATGTGACAACTTGTACAACCAGGCATAATATGGTATTCATCACCAATGCCACCCACAGATCACACAGATGACAGATCCGTAAATTCCTTTCTATTCCAGTGTGGCAGATGGCTTCCCTATACCAACATTTTCAGATAATAAATACTTCTCAAATTTGTATTCCTGCTTGATTTCTGTGTAAAAGTCACATGACATCATGGCCCTGTCAGTGTTGCTGGTCCTTTAGAGTCAGCTCTACAGTCAGTTTGAGCCAATGGGTGTTGAATGTCTGTGAAGTCCAAATGTGGTAATCCACAACCATCCACATTTTAACAGATATGTGAATGGGGTTCCACCCATTTCAACATACACTATATTATTACAGGTGGACATTTTCACTTTTAAAATATATTTCATATTTTCTCAAAACCCCACACCTCTCTGGTATACAACATTGCAGGTGTAACCAACTTATCAAAGAGCTCTATAGGTTGTAAAAAAAAAACAAAAAAAAAAACTTCAACATGACTGGGGTAAAACTATTATAAATATTTAGGGCATTATTACCCCAACAAAAAGCCATATAAAACATTTAAACCATATGCACTAAACATCAACTAATACATTTAAAGATGTTTTAACACATTTCTCTTGGATTGAAAAAATATTGTCTGAATGCTGGAAACGCGCCCACCCCCATGTCATTTGGGTTTTTATCTCACAACATATAAACCTTTTGCTTGTTGTGTCTTATAAATTACATGAAAAACAAAATCAAAAAGAAATCTAAAAGAAACATGCTGGAAATAGTTCCCACCTTTGTTATGTGAAGGTGAACACCTCCTGACTGACGTATTGAAGAGTCTTAGTGAGGATTCATCTCTGTTTGATTTGGGGCAGTGCTGTGCATCAAAAGCAGCTTCCTGCCACATATCAGTTTAAACAATCAGCGGGGAGATGTCTCTGACTAATGCTCTCTCAGATCTGCCGCTCAAATGAAACCCTGAGCTGAAAACATTGCTTAAAATGGATTGTAACAAACTACATTTTTGCATCTACACAATGGAGGCACATATTACAGTCATGGGTGAAATTAGATGCGTCCACATTGATGAAAATGCATGTACAGTGGGATATAGCGTTAAGACCAGCTGTCACAATTACCTCATCAGACATTTACATAGCTTTTTCCAGTGAACCAGACTTGCCTACAGTTATAATAACATGCTTGTATAACTGATTACTTTGGGCAGACAACTATTTTACTGTACAAGCTTTTCTACAGTTATCAACACTGTAGCAATGGATAGTTTGATCACTGTAATACTGTTGAGAAATGAAAATGGATCCAAAAGCCACATTAACGTAAAAATGTAATAAATGAATAAGTCAGACAGAACACATAAAAACAAGCAATCTTACAGCAATGACAGGTAAGAAATGTCTTGTCCAATAACACAACTTGGGAGTTTTCTTATAACAAAGCCACTGTAACGTTTTGAGTCAGCTATAGCAATGGGGCAAATGATATATCCATTGGAGCATAAGAACGTCTTAGCTATTAAACCAATTAAATTTACCAACCAATTACATACAAGATTGAATCATTTAATTATCATCACACTGTGGAACACTAGGCAAAGTTATAACATCTCCATGGAGACAAGCAGGTGCCTGACACTCTAGAAAAAGGAAGTACTGTAGTGCACCTTTAACATATGTTTATAATTATCATTACCACTCTTTCATACTATGTTAAAACTTTTACTTAGCCTCAGCACCTAACAACTGACTTAATAATAATAATAATAATGCTAGTCTCCAGACAAATGAACACGCTTTAATCTGATTACAATAAATTAAAATTTAGCTTTGCAGTATACAATGCCATGGATCCTCTTTATGCCAAAAGATAGTATTACAGATACTACAGTAGCATGATGAAAATGTATGTATCAAAATGAGTTGAATTTGCTGTGCCACTGTTAGGAAATCCCATTTTCCTGATCCTGTTTGCTTCGGGCTCAAAGCGTGACAGATTTATTTGTTGAAACTGGGCTTTAGGTTCAGTATCCATTCACAAGTTTTCACAGGGCCTTAACTAAACCGAGGGCCGCACTACACCATAGCAACAAATACCAAAAACTAATCTTATTATGCAAAACCCTCCAAATGAATAATATGTAAATGTAAATTACTGTTAGGCACCACATAAACAAACTTGGATAATATTATGGTATTGTTGCACCTGTTGTGAGAGCTGCAAACACTTCCATCTAGTTTGCTCCTGAAAAGATGTAATCCTTCTATTACAATCAAAGCCATTGAAAGTAGCACAAAGAAAGCCCATCTGACAGCCTTTAATAACTGTGCTGGACTGAGCTGCATTCAGACGAAACAACGTCCTTATGAAAGAGGTTTTGTTTTTACTGCACCAGAGGGTCACAAACAGTAAGACCCTGCTGATTACAGTGCACACTTCACATTATTTGTAGCTGTCAAGATCATATAACAATTATGTATCTCGAATTTCCTCCTACTCTTCAAAGACGTGCAAGTGTTAGGAAAATTAGAAAGACAATTTTTCATAGTGAATGGATGTGAGAGTGCATGCTTGTCTCTGTGTGTGTTTTTCTACCCAAGTGCCTTGTTGTGCAGGACAGATTTAAGCAAGAAATGGGAGTAAAGAAAAGGGAGCGACATTTAGCAAATGACTGGAGCTAGGTTTCTAACTTACAATACTGAGGCTACCACAGTGTGTAAGTGCTGCAGCACAAACCACAAGACTACTATGCAGCACAAATAGCTTCCAGTGTTTCCCATTAGTATAGGAGACTATGGTGGCCCCCCATAGTTTACTTTTGCCCCCATAATCTAAACACAAGCTGTACAAAAATTGGTAACACAAACTATACTTTATACATGTAGTATAGTCATAAATATATACATTAAACAACTATGACCTTATTATATTTAATCTGTCACCAGTCCTTTTTTGCCATAAATTGGATTAAACAAAATGATTCAAATATGGATGGCTTGTTCCACTATAGTCTCAGTGTAAACCTGTGGAGAACACTGAGAGATCAGATAGGCCATAGAATCAAACCCACAACATTGTCAACAGAAAACACTTAGCTCTTATTGCAAATTTAAAACAACAAAGTCTGTCTCATTCATATTTGCAATTGCCATATTGACAGACCAATGCCATCTTTATTTTTATTATCCTTCTGAAGTGCAATGCAAAC
Source organism: Periophthalmodon schlosseri (assembly GCA_000787095.1). Classification (NCBI taxonomy): domain Eukaryota; kingdom Metazoa; phylum Chordata; class Actinopteri; order Gobiiformes; family Gobiidae; genus Periophthalmodon; species Periophthalmodon schlosseri. The sequence continues at coordinate 11,262 of KN475335.1, read as the reverse complement.
TTTCCTGGTCTCAAACTTTAAATAGGTTAAGTAATGCTGTACATTTAGAGATTATGACGACATGATTGGCCCTTGAGACACTCACCCCCTCCTGCCTGGAGAAGAGGCTGAGGCACACACTGAGACTGGAGCTTGTTTCACCGGACAACTCGCAGATTTCTTGCATTTTGTCATGAAAAGTTGGTGGAAATTCTGAAAAACAAAGACAATGCACGGTAATAACGCAGCAGCGGAAGCAGCAGCAGCAGCACTAAAAGAGAAATAAAAGTAAACACAGAGCTTAAACTGCAATCAGGGCTCACTAAACAACATTAACCCTCAGATGACAGAAACAGATGGAGCCAGAGTCAGGAAAAGCTTTTGCTAACACTTTTGTACATTTTCATTTACTTTATGATGCATATGGCTAAATTTATCGTGAGCCGTATGTTTCATATGTATTAGTGGGTGTGCGTCTGGGAGGTGCAATGTTTAAACAACACAAATGACAATTAAAGGGCTTTACTTTCAAGTAGCTTGTCATTTTTCAGCATAGACATGAAGGATGCCACCTCCCTTTCCAGTTTCTTATGACTGGTTTCTGCCGCCTGTGGTAAAAAGAGCAACATGAAAGAAAATAGTCAATCCCCTGAACTCTTGGTGCAATACAAAGTTGTGTACAAAAAATACACAATTTAAAAATCTAATTTGAAGCAAATCGACAGCATAGATACACATTGGCCAAGCCCTGGGCACACACACTTTATAGTAACTACACCTTAATTAGCCTTAATAAAGCATGAAGGCAGACTTATTACTCATGAACAAATAGTTTACTATGATTCAGGTTTAGTAACTACTTAATTAATACCCAAACTCCTAACTCTAACCGTTTAATTAAGTAGTTACTAATCATTCTTTATAAACTATTTGTTCATTATGAATTAAGTGTTTCTTCACGCTTTATTAAGATTAGTTAAGTGTAGTTATTATAAAGTGTTACCAGATGTCCTAGTTCAGGGATAATTGCTCTACTAACCATATATTATGTATTATTCATAATGGTTGCACTACAGTTAAACTGCAGAACTCAATTACAATTTAAGGATTTTGGTCTATATATGAATATTACAAAATGTAACAACAAAACAAAAAAAATGAATTACTTGTTTTCACAACAACACTTATTATATATGTTATATTAATTTTTGCCCACCTGTAGTGACTCGGACAGCCCCCCGAGTGACATCACTTCCTCCTCGTCCTCTGTCTCACTTCCCTGCTCCTGAGAGCAGTAGTGTGTACTATAGGCAGAGTGCTCCTCCAAAGCATCCAGCCATGCCTGACAGGAGCACAAAAGAAAGAAAAATAAAGATATACAGTATGTTTCTTCTTCTAACTTTCCCAGTGGCTACAGAGAAATCGAGGTGTGTTTTTGGTTTTGCAATCAGAAGAAAACTGGCGCTCACCTTTCTTGTTGCCTCTGGATCGTTCTGTGCTGACACTTTGAAGTGATGCACACTATCATCAAAGCACTTGAGTGTGAAAAAACAGTTGTCTTTGGCTCGAATCTGAGACGTAAAAAACAAAAAATTGTGCAAATATTAAAATCACAAAATGCAGTGAAAACAAGTGTCATCATGAACCCATTCTGACTAATCTTTTCACATCTGCTTATCTGTTTTGATTTTTGTTTGCTTGTTCTTAAGCATCCACTATATGTAACTGGATTACAACAGACAGTCTTTATAAACTACCCATAGACCTGCATGTGTAAATAGGAGGTAAATTAAATAGATGAAGGAATTTATGAACAATTGCTTTTCAGCCTGTGTCAGCCTTGCAGCTATTTGGACACTGACAAAGCTATAAAGACCCAAAAGTTGCTGGTTTAGTCTCTGGTCAACAGCAATGTTGTCTAATGGCACTGACTCTCGTTATTTACTCAAATACCATACCTGATATTTAGTTTATTATGTGAATAAAATATAGTTTTATAAAACGTATGATTGCATGCTTTTTATATTGTATGTAATTATCTTAAATGTATCTTTAACTGCAGCTGGAAGCTGAGTTTTCCACAATTAAGGTGAACTTACCAAGAGGCTGGAGTTTGTGAGAGACTTGCAACCTTGCCTTTTGACATTGGCTACTGCATCTGACCTTGTTGTGGAGAGAGAGAGATAGAGAGAGAGCGAGAGAAAGAGATATCTTTTCCTTAAAAAGGCTAGAATCTCATCTGTCTCAGAAGCTGATAAAATTTCAATTGCGATACAGTGGAGGTGGCTATTTTTAACACCAGCACCTTCTTTTCTAATGAAAAGCAGGTAGTGAGACCTTTTCATATGTCAGGTGCAGCGATCAAAGACAGTATGACAGGAGCCACGTACTGTTTGGAATACCAAGACAAGACCCCATCCTGCAGAACGACCCAGTACAAACGCCAGCCAAAGAACCGCGAGCTCTTTGAAAGACAAACACATGATAGTTTTTATTATAACCAACTGTCAAGCAACATTTCTGTCAAATTATGGCTCATTACCTTCCAAAGGGATCCCTCAAATTTCTTCACATGACGAACTGTTCCCTGCAAAGTTGAGATTCTATTATGATTCTACATACAGTATACCCACAAGAAGACACATGAACAAATAGACAGCTCAATAAACCCAAATATCTATCCACTACTATCAACGATGCATTCTTGAGAATAGAACTGGGCAACATGGTGATAAAAATCATGATCTCATCCTTGTGATGATATGCTATTTTGGTAAAATCACCATATCGGGATTCTCTATTTTCTATTTAAT
>KN475334.1:20946-74143 GCA_000787095.1 Periophthalmodon schlosseri | reverse complement strand
CCCCCCCCTCTCTCCCCCTCTCTCCCCCTCTCTCCCCCTCTCTCCCCTGCTCTCACTGTTGAATAATCTGCTTTTAAAGTCAAATAATTTCCTGGAGGCTTTTTGTGGCGTTGTTTACTTTTCCCTTGACTTTTTCCCACAAGTTTCCTCCAGCTTCAGTTTCTCCAAAATGACTTTGAAATGGCTCTGCTGAAAGAGTTGAGATTGCGAGCTTTGTGGCAGACACAGGTGGCTTGAAGGAGGTATAAATAGTCTGTAAGAGTGATCATTGAGCTGGGCTAGATATCTCTGAATATGTAGGGGAAGAGGCTATGGCGGCAGCAGTCCTACCTCTTATAAAAATGGTAAATACATGCTTTGTGCCCACGCTGCATCACAATCTATTGAGGGAACAGTCTCTTTGAGTTTCTTCCTTTGCAATAACTGATACTTGTTGTCGCATACAAGTCATGAATAGGGGAAATTGAGTTTAAAGATGCGCTTGTGATTGGTTTGAAAACCTGAATAATTTCAAATGATTCTACAGTATTGTCTAAATTTAGCACTGACATACGCCAACATCCCTCGTTGGGAAATATAATTGAACTGATAGGGATCTGCTTGGTATTCCTTACCCAAAATAGTTTTAAGATGGTATCCCTTACTGTCTACTATCTAACTCCACTGTGTTTTTAAACTCTATACACCTTCACTAGAATTATTTGGATAATTTCAGCCCAGGAATTGCCAATCTCTACTGAACTAAAGGTAAAAGGTAGCTGTTAACTTGAAAACTACCTCTTCATAACATTGCAAGGTGGAAAAGAGCATTTTGAACTTTGGAGATGTAGACAGACTCATAATAAAGGATTACCTAAACATGTGTGAATGAAACAAAACACAACTACATGTATGTTTTGGAGGAGGTAACAGTGTTATAACTAAAACCTCACAAGAGTCAATTTTGTGTAATATGGGACCTTTAAATGTTTCCTAGTGATGTAATTCATCAAAAGGTAATTCAGCATAATCTTTGTTTTTCCAAATAGTATCTTAACAATGGTGGAAAATGGCTAGGTTTAGATGGGATCTTAAATAAAAGGACATAAAGAGAAATAGCTTGGCAGACACTTAAGTGTGGGGCATCTTAGGACATACAAAACTGTGAAAATTATGCAGCAAAATGAAGTGAACCGAAGACTTGCAATTGCATATCCATATCTTGCTGTTGGCTGAGAGGAAATTAACTGGAGCACTTATCGACAGAGGTGGGTGATTAAAACAATAATTAAATAATTGTGCATTATCAAGACGCAAATTTAACTCACAGTGGGGAGTGAATAGAAGTTGTATCTTGGTCAAATGGGTGATGAAATTCTTATGTTTGTAAATAAATTCAAAGTAAACAGTAAAAAGTGAATAAAAAGGGCCACATTTTTACCTGTCATGTTGACTCAAGGTGTAAAGTAAAGTGGCATTTGTCTGCAAAAGCAAAATAATGTTATAGAGCTGCATGGACCACAAAGTGTATGTGAGAATTCAGACATTTTATGGAGATACTCACAGCATCATAGACTGTCACCGTTTTATCCACAGATCTGAAGATAATAGTCAGAGAAATGTGATTGAAAATGTATCAGTAATTTCTCACTGTATAAAATTAAACAATCTCTGTCTCCCTCTGGTGGTTCACTTGAAAAACACTTTTTTTAACACAGTTTAGAGGTGTTAAGTAATTTTCATGTTCTAATTTAATTAAATCATACCCAGAAACAAGCAGTTGTCCATCAGCAGAGTATGCACAAGAGAGCACTGGAGCCGACTGCCCAGTGAGAGAATGAAGTAACTGCATTTTGTAGGCTACAAAGAGAACAAGCAAATAAAACGTATTAAAGCCACATACACATAAAATTTACAATTACTGGCTTGAAATAAATAAACATAAAAAGTTCCTTAGTCCTATCAACTGTATAAATTTGGAAATGTGCTATATACATTCTGTGTGTTCATTGTTCGTAGATTGTCATCAGTTACTATGACATTTCAGAAAACATTTTTTATAGTAATTCAGAATTATTATAGAATACATTTTGAGCATGAGAATATCTAATACAAAACTATATATATAATAATATAACATGAATTGCATTAGTTTTGGGTCTGAACATTGTCTTATGGAAAAGAAATAACATCATAACAGGTGATGAATTTAAACCCATCACTGTTCACTCTATGAAAAAGTAGGTTGGCCATCGGTGTCTGTCAGAAGAGAACAACACCGTGTAAAATGTATATATATTTGTATTTAAAAGGGACTACTTAATAGACTGCCTGAATATCTCACTTGTTTGTTGAACTTTGATACAGGAACTTTTAATAGAAGATGTCATGATTGTCTATGTCTAAAAACTGGCTCCTTTAGAACTGAAATGGGGAAAAAAGCTTTTAGTTATTTTACTTCACAAAATGGGATACGTTTCAAGAAAATGCAAACCTGAATACATTGGTGCCACTAAAGCACTTATAATCACACCTGCACCTGTTTTTAATGTTTTAAATGGACCTACGCTATTTGTTTGTTTGTTTTTTGTTGTATTGTTCTGTATTTTAACAGGGCGCTCACGAAAAAGAGAATCTGGTACTTGCATTGGACTCTCCCTGTATAAATAAAGGTAAATGAAATGAAAATGAAATACTCTCTTGTTTGATCTCGTGTTTGTATAAGCAGAACAACCTTTACCGAGTCTGGTTAGCCACAGCCACTTCCTTCATAGATAAATACAAAGAAAGTAGAATAGAGGGCAAATCGTTACCTCCACCACTGAGTTTGTTGATGGCCCAGATCTTCAGAAGACTGTCCTGACCACAAGACGCCAGGCGAAACTGCACCACCTGACCCCCTACAGTGAGCAAACAACGTAACGTAAGTAACAATGTTAATAAAATACATAAAAAGAAAGAAAATGTTGAAATATTGCTGTTGTTTTTTTCACTAAAATTCCCCAAGAAGCCTTTAGTGCAATTGTTATTGTTGCATTTCAAAAGATCATTGTGTTTAAAGCAATTTTTTTTTTTTTTACCATGCTGCTACAGCTAATCAATCATCATTCCTTCAATACTCACAATACAATTCAGTTTATAATTTGTCCATTACAACATTTTGAAAATTTTGAAATTGCAATATCACAATATAACCCATTTACCTTTCTAATTGTACACAATAATTACACTTATATAATATATAAAAGTAAGCAGAGCATTATACAAATGATTGTGAAAACTGCATTAAGCCTTGATTATCTCACCACTGTGGATGTCCGGGGAGAAGGTGCAGCAGCTGACTCCCAGGTCGTGTGCGTTTTTCTCGGCGTGGAGTTGGTTCATGTTCAGGTCCCAGAGGCGCAGGTCTCCATAGGTCGACCCCGTCACAAAGAGCTGACTGCAGGGGCTGAACGAGCAAGCCACCATCGTCGTGTCTGGCACTGCTCCGGTCCTACAACAAGGAAAACAAATAGTAAACATTAGTGTATTGTAAAGTGAACAGTATTAGAATTGCAAGTGTGTTTGTTAAGAACTTGATTTATGGAGTGAGTAACAGAGCACAGAAGAAAACTGGAAATAAAGGAGTATTCAGATATGCGTTATACACATGTTACCTTTACAGTGTGCAGGAAGAAGTTAATCATAAAAGTGAAGCAAAACAGTATTAAAGGAGGGGAAAAAACATGTTCAGTGTTGTCTGCATGTGAACTGGTTTGCATGTGGTAACATTTTTATAGTAAATAAATTATTATGATTTATTATTTATTTTTTGTCAAGGGAACACAGCAAAAATTGTACTAGTATCGTGCCACATAAACAACAGACTTGAGCTGAACTTCTCTCCTAAGCCCTTAGATGAATACACAAACACACATATATTCATTTCCGCATTACTCTACCTGCGACATTGTCTGGATGGAAAGTCCCACAGAGCCAAAGACCCGTCTGAGGCTCCAGAGACCAGGTGAGTGGAGTCTGGGGACAGGGTACAGACTCGCACCGGGCTGCGTCCAGGATGCTCCAAAACTGCCTCAATCTCCCCAGAAACCATGGACCAGATCACTACGGTGGCATCAGTCGAACACGAGGCGAGGAACTGACCACAGGCGCTAAAGCAGCAGCAGTGCACGCCATAGCCATGTCCTGTGAGTAGGAATGTCAAGATTATTCCATTAATCAACAGCTGTAATTATTATTACAGTTGGAAACCGGAATCCACTTCCGGTGAGGGAACTGGTCCTTGTCCTGTTTGATGTGCATCCTGTTTTAACTCTCTCTGCTGTTTTATTTATTTATCTTGATATTTGAGTGCATATTTCTGTTCTCCTGCTGTTCTTGAACTGTACAGTATATTGCAACACAGGAATTTCCCCATTATCAAACAAACAAATAAAGGTTCTCTTATCTTTTCTTATTCAAAAAGTAAAAGTAAACACTATTGAGTGCTTTTTGATATCGGTTTATGGCTATGTGACATTAACGTTATTTTCAAGTTCATTACACAAATAGAATATAATGGTAAAGTATTATTCAACAGGAATGAAAGAACACCATGGATTATACTGTTGCTAAATATTTCATTATCTTTCCCAATAACTGTAGCGCTCAAATTTGATACTGTGGCATCCCTACCTGTGAGTGGGGAGAAGGGCAGCTCAGAGAAGTCCTTAGTGTTGTAGATTCTCAGGGTTTTGTCCCCAGAGCAGGTGGCTAACAGAGTGGCTGAAAACGCGCACCAGTTGACGTCATCACGGTGATCTTGTAAAGTGCAAATCAGAGACACCATTTGTGAAGGTGGACCTAGAACACAGAACAGCCAGAAAGTAATGGACTGTGGAATATGAGGCAAATAACTAGTGTAAATTCATCTCGATCTTCCATAAAACAAATAATAAACTAGGACCTCATTTGTTATTCAGATCTAATGCACTGATATGACGGCGTTTTCCACAGTAATCGTTTAAGGCATAGGACGTGATCATTATCTACAATCCTTTATTTAATACACATTTTGGGTGTAACAGATGTATAGACGTATAACCATGTAAGAGGCCTACTTTATCACGTATTTGGGGAAACATTGGTTTTTGAAAGTTCCACTAGTAGAACGCACCCATGGCGCACGACAGCAGTCTGCGCACCACATCAGATACTGTTAGTTTTCACTGATGACTACGCTACAGGAGAATAACGGTGACGGTTAACTCCAACTTTTAACAGCAAAAGGACAACCTGGCTATAAAAAACTTGTCAAAAACACTAATAGTTGTCGACTATTATAAGTGATCAAACCTGTGAAAATATATAAAAACGAGATTAAAACGGTACCGTTCTTCGTTATCCTGTCACTTGTTTACTTCCTGATTCAGCAGCTGACCAGGACGTATGACGCATTACGTAATGGTTACGGCCGGCTGGTTTCCATGGAGACACGAGGAAGCCCCGCTGCATCTGTAACATACATTTTGAAATTTAGGTCACAGCTGTATTTTTTTCTTTTTTTTTTTTTTTTTTTTTCAAATGCGCTCTGCTCCTGACATGTCCTGATTCTGGCATTGCATATTTTTTGTTATGCAATTCAAATCTGTTATGAAATATTTTGCATTATGCATTGTTCTACATACAACCACAGTTTATGTAGAACAAGGGAGAGGTAACAACATTTTTGGAAGTTGCAGTAACAACTCTTGTGTCCTGTTTGCAACAGTAAACAGATTAACAAGCTCCTCCAGCTCCATTGCTGTTAGAACTCATTTCCACATCTAAGCAATGAGTTTGTAGTATTCCTTAATGACAAGGTTCAGGTAATTAAAAATGCCATCAATACCACAAAGCAAATAACAACCCTGCAGCCACCTAGACACTTAGAACTGAATCACTTTGCACCTGCAGCTGACAAAACTGTCCAAGAGCTCGTCACCAGTCTGAGTTCATCTACATGCTGCCTCACTGTGCTACCCTCTAGATTTCTAAAGTCTGTGGTCAACAGTTTGCTATCACCACTCACTTGCATAGTTAACATGTCTCTTCAGTCTGGAACATTCCCAAGACCTTTGAAAACTGCGGTTATCAAGCCTCTCCTAAGAGCAGTCTTGATGCCACAATACTGAACAATTACCGACCCATCCCGTTTTTAGGCAGTCTTTGAAAAACCTGTTTACCCAAAGCTTACTAACTTTCTCCAAATAAACAACTCCTTTGATGTTTTCCAGTCTGGTTTTAGACGCCACCACAGCACTGAGACTGCTTTTATCAAGGTGACAAATGACACCCGCCTGAACACTGATGCAGGCAAAGTCTCGGCCTTGATCCTGTTAGATCTGAGTTCTGCTTTTGACACTGTCGATCATGGGATCCTCATACAGAGACTAGAGGACTGGGTGAGCATCTCTGGTACTGCACTAAACTGGTTCAAGTCCTATCTAAAAGACAGGGAGTATTTTTGTTAAAATTGGAAATTGTGTCTCACGTGGCCCTGACCTGTGGGGTGCCCCAGGGATCAATCCTTTTGTTCAGTCTCTACATGCTGCCGTTAGGCCAGTTAATACGCAGTAATAATGTGTCTTACCACAACTATGCAGATGGCACTCAGGTGAATATGGACCAGTGGATTCACTCTGCCACTGCATCCAACAGATCAGTGTGTGGATGCAAAACAACTGGACTGAAGTCATAGTCTTCAGCCCACAGAAACAAAGAGAAAGTTTCAGCAGTTACTTCCAGTTTCGCTCTCTAAAACCTTCAAATCAGATTAGAAATCCAGGGGTCATAATGGATCAGACTTGAAATGTAACAGAACACCTCAAATTAATAACATCTGCAGCTTTTTAGCATCAAAAAACATTGCAAATACTGTCTAAGCCAGACTTGGAGAGACTCCAGTAGGTAGACTACTGAAAACATTGCAAATACTGTCTAAACCAGACTTGGAGAGACTCCAGTAGGTTAGACTACTGTAACATCCTGCTCACTGGCCTCTCCAAACGAGCGTTAAGACAGCTGCTGTACATCCAGAATGGTGCTGCTTGGGTCCTGACTAGAACCAGGAAGAATGAGCACATAAGTCCTGTGCTCAAGTCTCTGCACTGGCTCCTGTGGCTCAGAGAATAAACTTTAAAGCAGCTCTGCTTCCTGAAGATGTGAGACAGGCCTCTACTTTGACAATGTTTAAATCCAGGCTCAAAACAGTTCTGTTTAGCTGTGCATATGACTGAAAGGTTTTTATTCTACACTCTTCTCTTTTAATGTTAATTTTATGAGGATTATTTGTTTTGATTTGTTTGTGTTGTGATTGTAATGTCTTTCTTATTCTATAAAGCACTTTGAATTACTTTGTGTATGAATTGTGCTATACATAAACTTGGCTAATGGCTTTGCCATTATGCTACAGTGATGCACTTAAATGCACTAGGCCTATAATTGCAAGGTTTCATATTACATCACTACATTCTCTATGGGTCAGTGGTTCATGGATATGAGTGTCTGGTAAAAATTGACTTGTTAATATACAAATTTAAGGACCCTAGTTGCTATTGTAAATCAAATTTCAACATTTGTGGATTAAATGTTCATGCTGTCAATGTTAAATATCAAAAGTTGATTTTGTCCTCATCTGAGAGAGTCAATCCATGGTGTTCTATAAACTAAAGTCATTGAGTAAGCTTGTTGAAACATTCTCCAAACAGACCAACTGGTTGCGATTTAACTACATCAGATTATAAAGCATTTTCAACAGATGTGTAAAAAAATATGGCACGCAATTATAATTAATAAGAAGTGACCTACATATTGTGTGTGAAATGCTTTTATGAAAACAAGACTCAGAGATTTACGTTGAAAAACATCCTTTTAATAGGTCCGTGCCACACACTAGTGAAAAATAAAGCTCCTACAAAAGAATGATACTTTTATTCCACAATATCTTAAATAAAGTAACTTCAAGTACTTTTGACTTGGGTACAAAAAAATCTAGCTGCCTCCATCAGGCCACGACACACAGCAAGGTTCAACACAGTGGTTACAAATGGCCTTAGGTCCTCAGTATTGTGGCAGACGACGAGGAGATGCAGTGTGGAAGCCAAACCTATCGCTTGTTCCTTTTTTCTGCTATGGTGAGGAATGATTTCTGTGTCACTGTCCAACTTTGGAGGCCTTGTTGGATTGAAATTATATCAAAAATAAAATTGTCGTAAGAATGAAAACTAAAACAAAAACATCCCCTACATGCCCCTGTTGGAAGGGTAGGCACTACCAAGATTAAGGATACCACAGTGTTTGCAGAGGATATGTATATACTGTACAAACAATATTTATGATAATGCTTCCATCACGGTCACTAAAATAGAATGCTACAATCATTCTAAGGCATAAACAATATCTTAATATTCTTAAACAATTTGTACACATTGTTCCAAACAAGACATAATATTGACATTAATAAACAGTATATACACATGAATCACCATTGTCTATCGGTTCCTCTGCAGTTCCTGTAAATAAATGCAGTTTTACAGTTTGTGAGCAAATGAGTACAGTTCTCGGACGCCCCAAAGCACTGACAGTGTAAACAGCTTTTTTTCTTGGCTTGTTTTGTTTTCTTTTTTTGGGAAGAAAAAAAACTAAAATAAAAAATAATAAAACACAGAGACACATTCCTTTTCAATTCAGTTCAGACTATTCTTCCTTTTCATAGAAAATGAAGTGGACCTTGATTCATAAATAATTACAAAATTAAATACATTCACTATAATACGATTAAATAACAAAAGACTATTTACAGGTAGTGGAAATGAGTGAGGGTTGGTTCAGTGCAGTGTTCGGAGACAGGGAATGGTATTGCACTAGGATACCCCGATTCTCTGGGACTCTTTGGGGCTTTCATCCCTGTGTAATAAATCCAGCGCACCTCCTGTAACAACTTTTATTTCAAGGTGACATCTCTCTCTCTCAGCACTCGTCGGCTCCTTATTATAAAGGAATTGACTTGTTCCGACCTGCAAAGCCACATGCTCCACAAATGAAATAAAATACAACCTGGTGCTCCATTTTGAAACGTAAAACCGGATTTATTATAATAAAGTCTTAGTTTGTTTGTTTGAGAAGCTCAGTCCAACGCTTCTCAAAAAACTTCCTCATGTTATGACCAGCTCGACCAATGTCTGAATTGTCTTCATTGAATTTTTCGCAGTTATCAAACACCAGGTTGACGTCAATGATAAAAGTCTCCAAGTTTTGATATCTGAAATGGCAAAAATAAAACATAATTAGCAACATATACATATACAGGATTAATGTTAATGCTGAAACAATACTAGTCAATACTAGAAGTAAATATGTAGTGACTTACTGGCTGCTAACAAGCTTTTCTCTTATTGTAGAAAAGTCCATGGGTTTCTTGATGACCTTCTTGTAGCCAGGGACTGATTTTAGGTTGACCGGAGTGAGGAAGGGCCACGCGTCCTGATGCCTCTCCAACTCTGCAAGAAGCACCCTGATGGAGTGAAAAGCATGATCCATTTTAACAAACTATAAGTTAACACCTACGTATGAGGCTTAATGGAGATAATCTAGTTAATTGTAGCTTTTGTATTCTTGGGTAGTAAATAGTAAAAAGAGTTTTAAGCTAAAGCAAGAAGAAATTTGCAGGAAAATTATTTATGTTCAACTTTTGATAACTGGATTTTACTTTTTATACAGAAAGCCACCACTCGGCAAAGGAATGGAACCCAGGAGTGAATTTCTGTGAGGCAGAAGTGCTAACCATTGTGCTACTCGCTGTAACAGGGCTTAACATTTTTACAGCCACGGATAAAAAAGACTTTATTAGTGAGACGATAACAAGTACATTTACAGACATCAAAACCTCTGAATAAAATACTGTATTGCATGTTCTGGCATAACTTCCTAAAGAGCATGAAGTTGTTTTAAGCCCCCCCCAATTTATTGTTTATCTTTGTCTAGTTACCTGCACAGCCCCAGGTCCCGGTTGTTGTCTCTGGCGGTCTTAGCCCGTTTGACACTGGCAGGGCTCTCCTGACTGGCTGCTGGAGGGACAGGGGAGCTCTCCGTCTCTGTCTTCCTCTTCCTGTTGTTGTCTTTCGCTCCCTTTTTGGGGGTGCTGTTGGCGCTGGTCGTGTCATCTTCGGACACCTCACCATTCCCAGTCTGTTTGCCGTTCTTCTTTGTTTCTGCCTTTTTGTTACCGCCAGTGGATGCTACAGGTTTGCTTTGAGGCTTTTTGTTTTTAGGTGAGGGACTGCTTGCCTGAAAAAGATGACAATCGAAGCCTAGTTGTTAGAGGCAAGAAAATAGTTTTATACAATTTGGTGTACATTCGCCTCTTGTTCAAACTGAGAAAACGCTAATTTATGAAGTAATAAATTATGTGTAGCATGGAATGGTCTGCACAATAGTTAGAGGTGCACTGTGGAACTTTTCTGGTAGATCTATTGAGTTTCAGCTTCCTGTTATATGCAACATTTTGAGGACTTTTTCCCATTCAAAAGATCAAATATTTAATTAGTTACTTTCTTCATTCTGGACCCAAGGAGTGCTTCACCTGGAAAGTTCCACAGCATGGCATTAAACATATCTGTCTTGTATTTATTACATTTCAGGTGTTTTTATTGCTAAAAAATACACACAAAAGGAAAACCTAATATGGTTAAAATGTACCTTGGATATGCATGCGGGGCAGTACCAGTCCCCTTCTGGGATAGTGGTGATTTTGGGTTTGTGGCAGTAGGTGTGGCAGCCCTTGTCACAGCCGTCGCACAGCAGCAAGAGGTCCTCATTATCGCCCTTCTTACAGATCTGACAGTACTGCAAAACAAAGCACTTATTAATAAACTGCATAATTCAAGGACTCTTCATGCATTTACAAAGTCCATTCTCTTTCCACATAAATTTCAATGCAGATGTAGACCTTGTTTAACACAGCAGGGTAGGTTTCACGTCACCCTCAAATGGGACATTCGTTTCTTCTAGATTAGATTACATTAGATTATTATTGTGTTGCTCTTTGTGCTTTAAACCACCAATAAGGACATTTTGTTAAGTAGGCATGGGGCGATATTGAAATTTGGTGTCACGATTATCATGGCCAAAACTGCGATTAACGATTATATCATAGTAATTCTTAAAGTTGCTTATGTTGTTATCATTTTTATGTTATGAATAAGTTCTGTGTTTAAACAACTTTTATATAATTGTACTTTGTTATCAGTAAAAACAACTCAAATCTCGCGGAGAACAAGTAGCTTTTTTCTGCACATTCTGGTGATATAATGACAATTATCTTTGTTAGAGATTATCATGATTATATAAAATGTCCTACGAACGATTACTGTCTACCCTTTTTATCATGATAAACGATATTATTGTTTATTGTCCCATCCCTAGTTAAAAGCACTTTTGGACCAAAAAGTGGCATAGCGGGTTAAGCATTTGCCCACAAATCATAAGTTAATTACAGTATGTAATGCTACTGTGCATTACCTTTCCAAGAACTCTGTGATACATTATACAAGTACCTGTAGAAAACTGTTACTGAGATTAAACTGACACAAAGCTTGCCTACTCCTGATATAGAACGCACACTGAAATAGGAAAACATCTACTTTATACGAGCGCCTTTGTACGAGCACTGTTATTGCTTACCACTTTCATGATAGATCGCTCCCAGGCAATGGACTTCTGCAGCTGCTGGATGCACATGGCCAACTGTGCAGCACTGCGGACCTCAGTGAGAGCCTTCCTCCAGACCTTCATCCCATGCGCCACCTCCTCCTCACCACTACACACCAACACAAGAGGCAATGATGAGCTAAAATACACACACATAAATAACTTATGTAGGAGGAACATTTAGTGGTATCAGTTTAAAAAGCCGCCAACAGGACAGCAGACCATAAAGTGCTCCAACTGTGCAAAGACAGGCATGAAAATTTGGGAGTGTAAGGCGCAGGGGAAGAGGTACACACTGGTACTGTCATGTTACGGGATAATCCATGCAGAAACAAAGAGCGAAACCTGCGATTACTGGGGGAGTGGGAGCCATGAAAATACCCATAACCAAGGTTGCACAAGACCATGCGATGAGAGACAGTGCAAGTCAACAACTCAGGGGAAAAAAGTGCAGTGGAGACCCAAAAAAACAAAAAAAAAAGAGGCAAAACTGAAGAAAAATGCAAGCCACCACAAACTGCGACCCTCACTGGTGAAGACAAACAAAGCACACACAGAGATAGAGGGTCTTAGTGGGAGAGTGGGGGGGGGGCTATGGTTTTGGAGATGACCTACCCTTCCCTGTCAGCACTAGTGGATGGGGCGGGGGCAGGGACTGTGACCGTACCCACATTATCCAGCCTGATCTGAATGGTGGTACCTAAGGGGCTCCTCAGGTACCTTCTCTCGATGTTGCGCTCCAGATCGGCCAGACGTGTCACTGCTATGTCCAGAGGGTTGTCAGGGTGACGCACCACCCCGCCCTTCTCGCCTCGCTCCTCCGGGTGCTCCCTCCCCGAGTCTTTCGTGTCCTTGGGGTCTTTGGAGTCCTTTGAGTCCTTGTCACTTCCTGAGGTGGCTGTGGGTTTGGTCAGAGGTTTGTGTTCGTAGTACACCAGGTCCTCGCGCTCCGATTGGGGGTCAGGATACGTCCAGCCCTGGAAAAAATATATTAAGAGTCTCAGGATGCTTGCTCTTCTGTACATTGTAGGTTATTGTAAATATCAGGAATTCCTATTTGGACTATTTTGCCAGTGCTTCTGCATACAACAACAACCTTTTATAATATTGAAATTAACAGCACGATGTAATCCCTCATTCCTCATGTTTTTGAAATAAAGACGTTACCTTTGAAACTTTTTCTAACAAGACATGAACTCTTTAACTATAACTTATTTGAAAGTATGTTTGTGTGGGACTGTAGTTGTATCAATTACCGGTATTCATGATTTTCAAATGACAAAAAATGTGGATTCTTGTAATAGCGATCAACAACTCAAAGCAAAATGGTTTATGTTTGGTGATGTTTGGTCGAGTTATGTGACTGAAACCCATGAACATGTCCCATAATATTAGCTCTATTCTGCAGTGTGAACTACAAGTTGATGGCAAAGTGATCTGTGACCGTGGGCTTAAACCCTCAATAGAAAACAGAGCGAAACAAGTAGAATTGAAATGAAAAAAAAAGTCTACACACATGCTGTACCTTGACCTGTAGACTGGCTGCAGTGACTTTCCTCTCCAGCTCCTCCACCTGCTGCAGCACCGCGATGTCCATCTCCATGGCCTGCTCCTCCACACACCAGCCCCGCACCGACTCCTCGCTCACCTGGCTCTCCTCCAGGTCACGCAGCTCTATCATGGCCGCTGGACAAAAGACAAACACAAAAAAACTTTTAAATCAATCTAAACACCAGAGGGAAGCTAAATAAATAGTGAATCGAAATCAGGTGTGGGTTTCTGCGGCTTTTGGCTCCGGTTGGTCCATCTCTCTTGAAATAACTCTGGACAAATATTTTTATAGAGACTGGTAACAAATACCAATCCATTGACGTTTTAAAAGAGTCTATTTACTGTCTTACAAATAACAGTTTTATGTTGTAGACAATATAGTTTTATGTTCACTAGATATAAAGACTGAAGCTGGGTCAGTTCAAATCAACCTTATGACTTACAAATTCACTGTCATATGTGGCTTGCTTCTTAAATGTGTCTATTGGTTTCTTGAAAAAATAAATCGAACTACACACAAAAAAACACTGCTTCAATATCATGTCATTTTCTACATAAAAATAACAGACCCAAAATTTGAATTCAGTGTAGGCTTTCTTATAAAAATCCAACTTTAAAACTCACCGTCTCTGTGCTTGGTGCAGACCTGGGGGATGATCTCAATGTATTTCTGTATCTGTCGCTGGAGCCCTTTCTCCCTGATGCCCCGACTGTGCAGCGCCTCCACCAGGGCTTTGAGCTCCTCCATGTCGGACACCCGCCACCATCCCGTCAGCATCTCTGCAACACAGCCCCAAAACAACCATCAAACTCTGAGCGATCACTGTTTAAGCTCCATTCATCCATATACCCCAATGAAATAGAGTACACCAGTGCAGAACAATCCCTAATCCAATTATCTTGGATTAGTCAGGCAAGTGAAATCTTCTCCAGCAGGTGCACTCTTTTCAATTAAACTAGGCTTGGTTATGGGTATCGATCATTGTTTTGGAGCTAACCTTCTGGGATAGGCCGCGGTGTGGGGTGATCCGGGGACTTGGGCAGCTCCAGAGCGGGAGAGGGCATGGAGGAGGGCTTTTCGATACGGGGAACAGGAGACTCGCTCTTACTGGACACACTGGCGGCCGTGTTCTCCAGACAGTGAGAGGGCATTGGACTGGTGCTCAGGGGAAGGCTGGGACTGAGCACCCCACTGGACCAACTCCCAAAAGGCAGACCCAGAAGAGAAGAGCCCGGCTTCAACTGGAGAGAGGGAAATACCAACACTGTTACAAGTGTAAAACCACACAATGAAGCATGAGCAAGAAATCAAATGTAAAGTTTTGCTTTGCCTGGATGTCCCGCATTATGGCATTACACATATCGATTTTTGCATTTATTCAATTACACAAGTTATTATTGCTCAAAAATACCTCTTCACAGTAGGCCTGGGATGATATTGAAATTTGGTGTCACGATTATCATGGCCAAAATAACTGCGATGAATGATTATATCACGATAATTATTGTTGCTGACAGTTTAAAAATGTTCCAGATATGAATAATTACAATTTTATTATTAATAGGTTCGATATTTAAACAACTGTTAAAGTGTTGTACTTTGTTATAAGTGAAAACAACATTGATCTAGAGGAGATCATCAAAGAGAAGTAGTAAGTTTTTCTGCACATTCTGGTGACACAATGGCGATTATCTTTGTTGGCAATTATCACGATTATATAAAAAGTGCCACAAACGATTATTGTCAACCCTTTTTATCATGATAAATGATATAATTGTTTATCATCCCACCCTACTTCACAGATCTGACATGTAACTGGGCCTGGTGGTGCCACATGCATATTTCAAGTATAATGCCACACTGTGGACATTCCAGGCAAAGCAGTACAATGTTCATGCAGACTCTACAGTTACATAATACACCTTTAAATAAATACATCACGTCATCTGCAGTATATAGGATTAAATTACTTTTATTTTGCAGTTATTTCCAAACACTAGGATTACTAAACTAGGGAACCTATTTGTCCTCTATTACAGTGGGACAGCTTATTAGGAGCAATGAAACTAATAAACTTCTAGATTGTGAGCAAGGATCTTATCTTATTGTACTGTGTAATGTTTATTGTCAAATGTACATGTTTTATAGGATGCAATAACCACTTAACCACTCTAAAGAGTATTTTAGAAACACTGAAAAGTTTGGTAGCATTCGCTGAACACCTACGTATGTATTATGTCGAATCCTCACCTGTAGTGCGGACAGGGGGTAGCTGAGAAGCGTGGCCGGGTGATGGGGGCTGGCAGACGCAGACGCAGCCGACGGCGTGAGGGGCAGAGCGGGTGACGGAGATTTGGGGCGAGCCGGAGTGGACGACGCCTGCGGAGACACTCGGGATGCTCCGGGGGGCAACACGGTAAGAGAGGACAGGTCACAGGGCGAGCGAGGCAGCAGGCTAAACCAATGCCCACTCCTCTCTGTTAGCACGCGCAGCAGCTGATCATTGGTCTGAAATGGGATCTGAAGAGAAGGAGAGGAGGAAGTCTGGGGATTCTCCGAAGTGTCCCGGGAGGCAGGCGTGCACAGGACGGACCCAGCGTTGGAAGATGGAGGAGGGGAGTTTGTAGTGTCATTAGTAGTCACGGATGGGATTTCTGCTACAGAGGGCTCAGAGGTATTGTGTGTGGGTGATGTAGGTGTTACTGCGGTAGAGTGTCCCATTGGGCTGCCATTCTGGTGGAGGCTCTCTTTGTCCTCCTCCTTCACGGCTTCGGTCCCAGGGTGGTTATTACTGTCCCGCTGTGAGCACACCTTGACAACAGCGCCTGACTGCTGGTAATACAGAGAGTCTGTCTTGTCTTCGCTCATTTCTTCTTTCTGTGCGTCATTCTCTGTCAGTTTGTCCTTCTGCAGTTCAATTTCTTGCGGTTCATCTTTAACTTTGACCTCCTCTGCGGCTCGTTTACGCCTCTGTCTCTCCTCCTCCAGCTCCTCTGGACCTGCAGCAAAACAGTTTATCGTCATCAATCAATCGTCGCTTTAAAACTGGATAATTTTGGGGAGTTAGCAAAGTTGTGCTGATGATTCACAATTGCAGATGTAAGCTTAAATGATCCTTTAGGGTGATGCGCAGAATTAAGATAAAGGAAAACATTCTCAGCATTTTTATTTTGCCGTAAATAGCTTGATAAGCGTTTTTAGTTTGTACAAAAGTGATGATTTACAATATTTCTACCTTCTTATTCCTGTAATACTAAGTGTGTTTCAATGATTTTGTCGCCTGATATATTTCTCTATAAAGGAAATGCTTGGTATGCCATATTTTCAGTGTACAAGTCATAGGAATAACATACGACAAGAGACACTCATTTTCAGATCCAGACACTATGCAAGCAATAATTACAGCAATTTAAAATAAACAGCTCCATTCCTGATGACATAATTTTATTGTTTGTGTAAAGGTGTGGGACTAAATAAGTTTATACTGCAACTGTTTATGTGTTGTTAATGTAACTGCTTTTGTATGTGACACTTGGTTGCTTTGCCGACAAGTTGATGTGAAGCTTCTATTCATCAGTTCCTAGTCTGTTTTGGAGACTGGCTCTAGTGAGTTGAGACTGCTGCTGTTTTGCTCTTGTTTTGGCATGAGTTACGGCCTACAGTAGCCCTTGTGTTCAGAAAAACAACCAGAAGAAATTTGGCGTGTTCTCTTATACCAGAAGGCTACACTACTTTCCCACACTTCTTACTGAACAGGCATTAGTTATCTATATTCCATACATATTAACGCACAGTGTTGTTTTTCTTTAGGTGCCGTAAGTCTGAGGAAGATCACCAGCTTTGTTTATATACACTTTAGAAATACAAACAAACAAACTTGCACAGAATAATAATAGCATAGGGGTAGTGTATGCTATGCTGTGGTGTGTGGGATTTTAACTGAATGTGGCACTTTGAGATTTGTTTTTCAAATGTTAAGTGCAATAATAATAAACTGTTTTTATTTACATTACTGTAATGATCTGATATTTTAAGTTTAGTTCAGAGTTGACACATTTTGTTGTTCTTATAACTGTTTATGTGTTGTTGTTAATGTAACTGCTCACTGTATGTGACACTTGGTCTCTGTGCCGACAAGTTGATGGAGTATCTATTCATCAGTTACTGGTTTGTTTTGGAGACGGGATCTTGTGAGTTGAGACTGCTTTTGTTTTGCTCTTGCTTTGGTGAAATTCGGTGTGTTTCCTTACACCACAACACTATATTATTATTATGATAAAAACCTTAACTAAACCGTAAAGATTTAAATTATGTGAAAACCGTGTGATTCAAAAGAAGGACGATGGGCTACTGTACTAGATAGAAATTGCGTGGACACGGCTGTTTAAAAATGCTAATTGAAAAAATAGAACAGTATATTGTTAGAAGTAAAAATTTGGCAGAGTTTTCCAATTCGTACTATAATATATCAAATCAGTGGGATACCTTCTCCGCTCTCCATGCCCTCGATGAAGACGCCTCCGCAGTGGGGCAGGACCCAGTATCTGCGGCGGTACCGATCCTGACCGTACATCATGGCACGAAGGGAATGAGAGATCTCGTACAGCTTTCGTCTGATTTGGTGATGTTGCTGCAAAAACACCCACATTTTTGTAATGTTTCAACACAGGAAAACAACAACAAACTGCTTAATATCCAATGATAATTACAGTTAATTACCACATGCAATGCTAATGAAGTAATTTATTTAACAAGTTCATTCCCTCATCAGTAAACAGGCCTGTGTTAATGTATGTACCGCATGGCTGATATGAATTTAGATTGGGCAATAAAACATTTCAAAGCTATTACAAATCATCATGTTTTTCAAATAATGTAATTGAATTAAGCCCTGTGTTAAAGGTTCAAGTGGTGTAACCCTCTCACTGTTCCTCGTAATTGTATTGAAAGCTTAAAGCGCTACAAGACTAATCCAACAAGCAGTAATATGGGTAATAATGTGTTTCTATAATTTACTAGCATTCCCAAAAGACCCTCTTATCAGTGTGTTTTGTTTAAATACAGCCACATAAGGCATTCAATTTGGCATATGAATTAAAACAAATAGTACAAACCTTGGCTAGTTTTTCGATCTGCTTTTCCAGCTCTTCAATACTAGTGGCTTGGTCAACCTCATCCTGAAGGAAAGAAATATAGCGTTTGATATTAAATGTTGACAGATTTTGCAATGAGAATGCACACAAACAAATCTATATATTTGCGCTCTACATCAAAACATCATTATATCTTAATTTACTTACGGAAAAGACATGCAATATAAACATGGTTGATTTTGTAATAGCGAAGTATTGAGTTACTCTATATGTGAAAATATACACGATACTACATATAGACACCTCACCTCATCATAGGCTTCAGTCTTCTTGACCTTCTTGATCTCTTCCTCCTCCTCTTCATCTTCCTCGTCCGGCTGATCGTCACTGTCCTCATCTTCATCCTCCTCATCGTCACTGTCGGCGGCCATTTTCCTCTTTCGTTTCGTAGCAGAGGACGGCGTCCCGACAGACTGGGTCTCCTCCACGCCCACACTGGCCTCTCGCTTCCCAGTGCGTTTGGCGTAGATGGTCCGCAGTCTGGATAAAACAGAACAGATTAGTACAACGAGTTCTGTATTTTGCGTTTTATAATTTCGTCTTCAATATAGATAGTTAAAGTCATTTTCTGAATACTCAAAATTGCTTCGCAGGAGGGTCGATTTTTCATTTGCTTTTCAATTATCCGGACGTTCATACAAATAATACCAATGCATTATAAGCCAATTTAAAAGAAATAGATATAGATAAATGAAGATGAGTAGGCCAATGTAGCAACCTTCATACTATACTTAAATCTCACGGTATTAAAAACAATTCTAAATAATAACTATGGTATGTAGGCACTTAAGAGGTTTTCCAAAATAGTCAGAAGAGGATTGAAGTACCCTATTGTGTATTGAAGGTTTCCTAAAACAGGATGTTTGTAGCTTCAAAGTACAGTCCCATTGTTCACATTTTATTGCATAATTTCAAAAAAATACCAGACATACCACAGACAAAGAGTTGGACACTTACTTCTTGAGTTTTCCCTCCATAATGATCTTGTCTTTCCGCATGTTCGCCATCTGATCCAAACTCTTGTCTATTTCACTGTAAACAAAATGTAATCCGGTTAGTCGTGTTTGTGCCGATACAAATTTCTGTGATGTTGGCAAAAACAAAACACAAAATAAGATAAAAACTAATGCAAACTGACATATATCAATAGCCAAAAGTAAGATGTTTGAGCTTCTGCGTCTACAACTGCGTGATGATTAATTTTATTGAAAGCAACTGCAAATTATGGCTCCCTGCTGCAGCGTTATTGAGCCTTTCCCACCGCATCAATAAAACATACCATTACTGCCTAATGAATAACATGGGGTTAAGAGGCTTCATAACACATTCAATACAAACGCAGATACTGATCAAGTAGGCATATAAAATGTTTTTGTTTGATTTTTATGCAAATGTGAATAATAACAGATAATACTGAATAAGAAAATACAATGGAGGGTTGTAAATAGGACTGAACACTACAGAAAAACGTGTTAACTGATGATGAATATAGAAATAACAATATTGTTTAAATGTACTAATTAGTGCTGTGATAATACTGAATTGAATTGGATACTAAGGAAAAGGCTCAATATTCAGTACTGATTTTGGTACCACAATGATAATAAAAACACTTTTGTTTTCGATTTTTGACAATGCAATGTAATATGTAATGAGCACAAAAGATACTAGTTCTAATACAGATCAAGACCATTGTAAAACTATTATCAATACTTCTTTAAGTGTCAGGGAACTGATTTTTAAGTTAAACTGTGTCAAAACTTAACCAAGATCAAACCAAGGCAAAATTAGGACTAGTTTGAGAATACAATTTCATTTTGGCTCTATCAGGAAAAGAGAGTCAGAGAAATTGAACACCTAAGCATTACCATTTCCTTTGATACACCTTACACCTTAAGAATGTTGCATCAGCTCATACTGCGGTAACTATAATTTTACACAGCGGTTTGAGCATCCATACACATATAGCCATATCAGACGTGCTCACCTGATGACGGCTTTGCTACAGGCCAGTTCATTGGCGAGGAAGCCCAGGATGGAGGCCTTCTGTTCGGGCGTGTGGGCTTGGAAGGCCTTGGTCTTGAGGCTGAGGGCCAGAGGAGCCAGTTCAGTGTTGGCACAGTGAGCTCCCATGTACATCTGCAGCACCTCTGACACGTTGTCCCGGTTTATGCCCACGTTGGTCAGGTGGTCCCCCAGCATGGTCTTAGTCTGAGAGAAGAGCACATGGAAAAGAATGAATTGTTAATCTGGATACGATTTATCTGCTCTACAACTTTATTTTTGTTTTTTACAGATGACACAATTGTAAGGATTTTAGACGCAACATTATCTTATTTAAATGTTGAATATGTAGGGTTTGTTTTTAGAAATATTTCATAAGTATTTCCTATCTGTGTCCTCAGATATGGAGCGCACATGTTACAATCAACTGCTGAGCTGAAGAAGCTGCTTGGGCAAGTGGCAAAGTGTATTCATTCTCCAAAAACCTTCCAGTTGACAGAATTAAATCTATTATTTTATAAATATAATTAAATCTTTGTTGCGATGGTATCTACCTGGATGACTGACGGATTACACAGATTACACATTATTTTCAAACAAGTAATCATAACAAGTGTAATATTTATTTATGTTTTGCATTCTGTGTTTTGGTTCTCAAGATGAAAGCAGAATGAGTTCCTCACTTATGTTGCCAAATTCTACAACAAAAAACAGTTTGCAGTAAACTCCAACAAGGCTCTTGGTTTCACATGTTATGTCCTCAGTATAGTGCATGGTATGACCCATGCTACAGGTTTTCTTTCGTCATCAAAATAGTGTGAATAGAATAAACAAAATGTGTACTGTATTATTAGTATTTTAGTGTAAATAGTTGTAAAATGGCAGTGTTTCTTTGCTGCTTCTAATCTTAACACATAAAGTTGAACCGTGACATCCCTTCTTGTTAGGTTTGGCTAATGAACTATACGCAACAGTGACTTTGTACTTTCCTCCCTCCTGTTCAGAACTGACCTTTTGTCCAGGCGGCAGACCGGGATCGCAGACAGCCAGGGACAGCATTTTGACAAGCAGGTCCTGCACTTGGCCCATGCTGTCGCCCACGTTGAGCAAACCCTCCTGCAGCATGCCCAAAGTGGGGACATCTGTATTCAAGTCCAGACCCAAAACCTTCCCAAAGCCCCTAAGGAACTGCATCAACATCAGGCAGTCGGACACGGCGCGGCCAGGCAGGATCAGACCAGGGATACGCGAGAACTCAGGCAGAGGCTGTGGACAAGAAGTCACTTTGTTAGATTATAACGTTGGAAAAAGTATTGAAAATCTGATATTATTCGATACTAAAACTAGTATCGAAACAAGACACTCATTTAAGAAAATAAGATGCGATAAGATAAGATAATCCTTTATTGTCTCCCTTGGGAGAAATTTGTCTTGGGACAGGAGGTCATATGATTTAACACAAAGAAAGACGACACAGCAACATAAGCCTGAGCAAACATTCACCATTAAACATGAATAAATAAGAGACCAAGTATAACCACGAATAATACACCATCAGGGACCTTTAAGTCACTCTGTACAGGCAAGCCCTTCACAGTCTTATATTCTATTAGTAATTGCATATTCCCTAAGCCTATGTGCAGTTTAATTGCACATTCCTTAAGCCTGTATGCAAGAGATGCCTACATTGTCACTCGTCTATGATTTACTTTTATTTTTTAACTGCTCTCTCTGCGTTTACTAGATTAATAGCTAATGGCACAAAATAATGTATGAAAAAAATATAAACAAAGTATCTAGAATTGAGCCTATTGCTTAGTATCAAAGATTGAATAAATATCTTCATACTTTTAAGGTTTTACCCAACAGGATTAATCAGGTAATAATTTTACAGTAAATTTAAACGTTCTCAAATGTGGCCGTAAACGTCTTGGATCAAAGTACCGCAACAAAAGTAAATGGACTCGTTATTGCCCATTTCTAACTAAAATTGTGATTTCTGATTCTGATGCAGTACTGATTATGAGCCACATGAGGGAGCACATATCCACAAACAAATACAGTGGATCAAACTGAACATGACGGGAGTTTACCTCTGAGTGATGAACCCATAAAGTCATTCAGTAATGAGAATGAAATACAAACTTCTTTACATTTTCACAGCTACTTTTTTTTATTATACCTTTTGGACAGGGCATTGTGTTATAGATTTATTTTGAGACAAATGGGTTTTCATTATAATTATTGATAGATGAGTTGACTTGTCTAGATGAACAATGTTTATTCATTTGTTCATTTCTGACTTGATAACATTATGCTGAAATAATTTTGTTTTCAGACTAAATTCTCTGTATTATCAATCTAAGATATAAGGGCAATAGCCAACGTTCACGTCCACCAGTTCACTGTTGACAGGAAAAATGTAGCAAAAATGTTTAGGGACCGCATAGAGGTAATTGGTATGCTAGATAGAGGTTATTCAGCTATTAGACGGTATTATAAAACGCTTACTAACGCATATTAAGATTTGTGTGAGTACAAAAGCATTTATAACAAATAATGCCAATGAACACTTCTTAAAAGCGGGAATGAGTGGAAAATAGCGAAGGGCTGGCTGTACAATATTAAAATATGACCTTAGACAAAACAGCGCTAACAATAAGTACTTATATTAACAGAGGTATAAGGACTTACACCTTTTACTCTTAGTTAGCCATTAATATGTAGCACCTAAGCAAAGGTGTGACCATCATTAGTACTAAATGTGGGCTGTACTGTATTTTTTCTTATACAAAACCTAGTCTTTACACTTTACAATAACCAGTTTCAGTTATGAACTACCTTATGGTCAGACAGACACATATCTTCATTTGGCTTCTTCAGTTCTCTGGCCAGCTCCTGCTCCAGCCTCCTCTGCTCCAGTTTACGCTCTTTGTTCAAGCGTTTCTCGTCCCTTTTCTCCTGCCGCACGCGCTCTCGCTCCTGGAAAGTAAAGAGAAAAAAAAGAAAAAAGAAAAGTTGAGACGCCATTAGTAAATGTAGTGTGTGTGTGTGTGTGTGTGTGTGCTTGTGTGTGTGTGTGCTTGTGTGTGTGTGTGTGCTTGTGCATGTGTGCAAAAACAGACAAGAAGGTTTACTTGACTTTGCTGAGCACTGTTAGAATTCAGTCTAATGCTGTGGTGCATTCAAAAGAAAAGTGCTTGAGGGGCCAGAATCTTTTGACTTGGTAAGTGTGCAGAAAAAATGAAGGGAGGAAGGGAGGAAGGGAGGGAGTGCGTAGAAAGAGAGAAAGTAGGAATCCATCTAGGGAATAATGACTTGGGCCCTTTTTATGGAGTGGACAGTGCGTTGGTTGTGTGCATATGGACTACCTCTGCTTTCTTGCGAGCCTCTACAGCTTTCATCAGCATTACGTGTTGCCGCCTCCTCTCTCTTTCCTAAAGTGGCACAAAAACATAGGTACATTAACAAGCAGCTGATGCACAGAAAGACGCCAGTGCTGTCAATGGACTAAACATCAATATATATATATATATAGAGAGAGATATACTTCACTATGAGGCATTCATTAGACCGAAGACCATACTTGAACAAACACAAACTTCACAACTGTAACGTGTGGTGGAAGCGTAAGTGAAGAGAGTACATATGACAACCAAAAAGCAACACAAAGATGCAGTACAAAGTAGATGTGATGACAAGCTCAAAAAAGAGAAGCAGCTGGATACGGTGACAGCGCCATCCAAACTAAAGCTGACACAACAAAAGCAACAAAATACGGGTTGCCAGATATTGTCTGATGTGCCACAGAGGCCGAGGCAATCAAATAAATAATCACTATGGAGTTAGACTAGGCTAATGCTTTAGTATTTAGTTATGGTGTGACAGGTAGACCTCAAATGAAACATCCTTTTTGAGATTTCAGTTTAGATATTAGTCTGGTAATTGGTAAGAACTAGGCAGCTTTGTTTTGCTTGTGTGCTTGATCCACAGTGCACTGCAAAGGTTAAAGGAATCACTTGTGGTTGTCTATCTCTCCATTTCATCTTCTTAGGTTTACCGCTCCTCTTTCTTTTTCGGGTTGTTTTTTCCTGCTGTGATCCACCAAAAAGCTGGCGTTCGGGCTTGCCAAGGACATTTCCGACACATACAGAGAGATAGACCCGCTACTGGTCTGCCTCTGTGATAAACAACACACAATGAATTCCCTGTGGTTTCGATGTCCTCTTTCTAAAATCCTCTAGATGATACTCAATTAGTCCCTGACAAGTTTGACTAGTCTTTTTATTTATTAACTGCAACGTATCAAGCCAGTTTGTACTAAATGAATGGCCTGTTTTTAAAGGCACAATTAGGTTGAAACCATTAATCACTGTAAACAAGAAAGGCAGATCTGTTCAATTGTGTTGTTGAGTGAAAGGGCTACAAGCAGGACAGCCAGGCCAAAAGTGCGACAGAGAACCACACTTGTCCCATTGGTGGAATTGATTTAACTATTATCCAACTTTCTGTCAAAAGTTTATTTTCAAAAGTTGGTTTATTGCACCTTTTAAACTCTCGGGCAGTGCAGAGAAGAATACTTTGAAAATGTATTATTTTAGTACAGAATACTGAACACCTCCTTCAAAATGCATTTTGTATTGTTCTGTTACATGGTCCAATCAGAGTACTGGAATCTGAATACTTAGAATACTTTCATGTTGAGTTGCATTATATTATAGTGTAAAAATATTACATAGGATTAAAAGAGCTTTTGTTGTGAATGTATTTATCACCAATTAGAGAAAACAAATACAATAGCTGTGTTTTAATTTTGTATTTCTAATGATGGCATGTAACTGTAACTGTAGTAACTGTAGTAACTGTAGGCTACTCTGAAAACCACCAAATGAAAGAGTAACTTCTTACAATACAATTACTCAAAATTACTATTCTGAATGTTTAGTTCATGTATTTAGTTACTTCCCAACACTGCTCTCAGGTACGAAAAGCAACCTCCACCATAGAAAGACAAAATGATTCTCTGTAGCAATTTTTATTTTTTGTGCAAAGTACAGGAACAGTGAATGACAGAGAGGCCGGGGCGGGTTAAAATGTCCAGCGCTCTGCGGACGGCAGAAAGATGCACAAAGAGTCCGGGCCGGAGTCTCAAGCACTCATGGGAAACGCAGGCTACTCCGATACAACAGTTAGACAATGTATGTGATGGATGACACTCCTCCAGTGCACTGTAGCCTCGTTCCACCAAGCAGTACAGGTACAGAGCAGTTCAGTGTGGCATGGTGTGGGATTGTGAGTTAAAAAAATATACTGTTATTACATAAAATGCTATGATAAAAACATTAATACTATAATTATTCAAATACAGTAGACATAGTTGCACTGTGACTGTATTTGTTGTAATTAAAAAAAGCTAAATAATTTCATTTGTAACAACAATTTGTCAACTTGTCTCGACACAAAACAAAACCTTTAAAATAATCATAACATATTTTGTTTTTCCTACAATTTTAAATTTGATTTCAGAGAGGGTTACTCTTGACCAGATGGAGCAGTTACAAAAAGCAGCAATGAATGCAGACTTGATGACACTTTGCGCCCACTTTGAGAATAGACATATGCCACACCAACCCAAACCATACCATGTACCAGTTGGTGGAATCATGGCTCCTGAGACGGTGAGAGTGGATTGGCTAGCAGTCTTTGCAATGCATTCTGAGTAGAGGGCAGAGGGTGGGGGAGGGGACAGGAGCCTGCTCTGTGACAGGGTCAGCCGTCCCTCAGGAAGAGCAGATGGAGGCAGCATACTGACTCGCTTTCTCTTTTGTTGGTTTTGCTGGAAAGCCATGCAGAAGAATGTAGTATGACAGCAGCCAGTGCTACACTTAATGCATTGCTATGACAACCATAACACAACCAGTTACACGATGCAGGTGTTAGATGTACAAAAATAAACATACCCATACCATATCTAGTCTATGCCTCTCCAACTCCTGGCAGAAAGAGTTGGCAAAATATTATGGAACAGAAGTCAACCAATACCATAAAGCATGGCATTAATTATAAATAAGACGAAATAGTTTGTTGGTATTGTGTATCTACTTTTAATAATCACACATCCCTGCATTTACCTCTCAGTCACTCACTCAAACACACTTGAAATTCCTATTGAAGTCAGGCCTGACGTAAATGGTTTTATTTAGCAATAACTATTATGTTGAAGAGGTTGAGAGGGCTGTAGTGAATGCCTACCTGATGTTTTAGGATCTCTGCCTGCTGCCTCCTCATCTCTTTCTCCTTGAAGACAAGAAAGACAACGATTAGGGAAAATCAATATGCTTCCATAGTGCCAATATCGTGAAAATCACCACAGACTGATGAAATTTGAGCCCATTTTAAAAATTTAAGTGCTGCTTTAGAGCTGCCATTGAGGGCTTAAAAACCTGCAATTCTGGGAAATGTTATCTAACAGCTATATTTTATATATAAATGTTTAAATGTATGAAATACGTGAGAATTGATGCTGATTATTAAAATACCTTTATGCGTTTCTCAGCTTCTAATATTTTGGCATTGGCGGCTTCCTCTTTCTTCCTGCGTTTTGCCTGTGAATACAAATCACACATCACGTAAACAAGCACATTTCAGTGTCTTTTTGAGTGAAAGCATTGTTTCACTCTGGCTAATTGTTTGCAGTTTTCTGGCTTGGGCAAAGATTTCATGCCCCTGTATGCCAGTCAAATTTGTTAAACACGGAGAATGAATAATGTATCTCTTTAATACGTAATTGTGAAAATGTTGAAGCCTCCCGTTAAGAGTGGCTTGCCAACCGTGTCAACTCAAAATTGATTTAGTCCTGCTAAAACACTTTGAAGCTCTCACAGTCTAATTGTGTGTGTGCATTTGTGTGTTTGCGTGTGTGGCAAACTGCACCTTTTTCCCCCCGACCCACTTATGCTAAACTGTTACTGTTGTCTGATGAAAAAAAGACTTTTCTGTCCAATTTAAATAAGGTCTGAAGAGGCAGCAACAGCCATTTTAATATTCAACAGCCGTCAACCAAGACCAATTTAGCATTAGTTCCATGTGGAATTATGCCTAAGACGACGCAACTCCCTCCATTGCATGCCGCTGTTCAGTAATGAGCTTTAGGAAGATTAAAACACTATAGACTGAGGGCTACAGCAGCTATCCAGGAATGTTCTGCTTAATCAGAGGTGCTCTTGGATCTGATCCCGTACCTCCAAAATCTGCTGCGCCCTGAGTTCCTTCTCCATTCGAATCTGCTGAATTCGCTTGATCTTCTCCTGTAAATAAAAAATAAAACAATGGTTTAATCGAGATAATGGCAAACATTTAGAATATCATCTTCCATTTACTATATTTGGTAATACACTTATTACACACGATAATTTTATTAAGTAGTTACCAAGCCTGAATCATTCTTAATGAACTATTTGCTCAATATGAAATACTGTAATCTTTGTTCCTGCTTTATTAAGTCTAATTAAGATGTAGTTATTATAAAGTGGTACCCTATATTTTAACACTTTAATTTTGTGGAGTTGCTACATTATTGTTCAGTGCTTTGAGGAGCGCGCAGGGAGGGACTGTCTTTTGAGACAGAAAAGAAGAAAGAGAAGGACTTTTTTTGCACTGCCCACCTGCTGCTTGAGGATCTTGATCTGTTCTTTCTGCTTCCTCCTCTCTTCAGCTGCCATGATCGCTACAAGAATAAAGTCAATGTCAAATGGTTAGTATCTGCAAAAACCTACACTCAAAGCTGAAGACTATAGGTACACACTATACATTGTCTCATCTAAAACAACACAATATGATGGTCGGTAAAAAATAAGAAAGCTCGTAAACTTGGAAAAGGAATGTACACGTTTTATTGTATCGTTGTATTGTTTTATTGGCTTTATCTAGTTTTTATTTCATTTATCTTTATCTATACAAGAACAGCCCAATGACTCTCAATCAGACTCTCTTTTTCTTGAGCGCCCTGTTAAAATACAACAATACAAACAAAAAATAAAATAAATAACTATGTTGGTCCATTTAAATTTAATTTTAATGTTACATTAAAAACATGTGTAGGTGTGATTATGAATCTTTATCACCAATGTCTTAAAGCAGCAATCACTTTTTCTATATATGGCAAGTCTTTCTCAAGAGGGATGTATATATTTTCATATTTCAGGTTGTGCACAAAGAAAAAACAAAAGGTGCATGCATAATGTTTGAGGTATATGAGAGAGAAAGATTAGAGCTGAAGGAAGATTAAAGCCGGTGCTTTCAAGTGATTTATATAAACATGGACATACATGCAAAGACTATATTAGAGGCGGCAGTGGCCCAGAGGCAATGCAGGTCTTTATATTACACCTATTTAGATGAAAGCAGTCCCGAAAACTGGCCATATAAAAGACCACTGCTACATTCCTTTCAGACTTCGGCGTATGTTAACAGCACAGAAGATTTAGTTTACCTTGCTGTTTCCGAGCCTCTTTGGCTGCACGCGCCAGTGCTTGCTTTTCCAGTTTTCTCATCAGTTTCATCTGGGCAGCTTGTCTGGCTATTTCTGCACACAGCAGGAAGATTTGCATTGTCAGTGAGAAATGTACACAGAACGCTAAATGCTTCTCAGAGCACACACAATACCCACAGTGTACTAAACACAAGCAGTGTCTAAACCACATTCAATGAGTCCATTTTCAGGGATTGTTCAGGGGGCTCACCTTGTGCCTCTAATTTGCGTAAAAGCTTGACCTCACTAGGACTGGGCCCCTCTGGTACTAAGGGGTCTCCCACATTTGGGGGTCGTCCCTTTCTTCGTCTGGGACCTTTGGCACCGTCAGGTCCTAACTGACGCTCGGAGTTCGGAGGTCGTCCCCGCCGACCCTCCATCGCCAAGATACGAGGAATGACCTCATCTTCCTTCAACAGGCTCCACTGTAATCCCTACAGAAGCAAAGGGAAAAACAGTAAAGAACACTGCAATGCAACTATACACAATTATAATGACTTTAAATGAACCTGACTTAGCAATAATCATTAACTATAATACTGAAACTTCATACTAGAGGTGGATAAGAGTATCTTACAATAGTCAACTAGTGTATCAAGAACATGGACACAGATAGTGTTTGGATACTACAGTAAAGATAGTGATTACATGAGGTAATCTGTAAGATGAAGTGTTTATCACAGTCGGCCTGTCCTTAAAGGGCCTTAGAACAGAGTTTTTTATGAGCTAGTTTTTGTACTTTACAGTGAGCAGTAAACACAATGTGTGCTCTATCCTTTTGTTCAGGACACAAAGCATGGCATACTGTATATCAGGTGGTCACCTGTGGAAGTAACATCATGGTATTATTACATGTTTCCATGCACAGTGAGAGGTCTGTGGACTAAAGCTACTGAGGGCTTTGGCTCTGGCCCTGCCGACAGCGACTGGAGCTTTGCCTGCCTCTAGATGAAAAGATGAACAGGGATCAGGGAGAGAGAGATGAAAGGCAGTCACCTGGGGTCCTTCTCTGGCTTCATAGAAGTCACCAACCCTTATCTTTGCACTGAAGCTAAAATTATCACGCGTGAGGCCACTTATTCCATTTCTGGATAGATACTACAGAAAAGAAAATAATATTTGCGTTGGTTTAGGCAAGAAAAATTGTGAATTTAGCGACATTGATAAGCATCTTGGAGGCACTAGATTGGAGAATGTTACATTGTACAACTGTGCAATGCGACTAATGATCATAAAAGCCAGGGGACAAAAAGAGCAAAAGCTCTCAGGAGAAACGGGTTCGACCTTGGGGTGCACAATTCAGGCCCTTTGCTATTTATCGTGGCCATGCTCAGCTTTTACTGCCTACTTAAAGCTAACAGTGAGTGGCTGTCAGCCGCAAGACACTTCTCAGTTTGTCCTCTACTTTCAAAGGCAGGTTTAACACTTGTTACAGTTTAGATTACTGAGAACATAGTAAACTGCAGTTAATAAACTTAACATGGAACCAAAGTTGTGCATCCCAACATGGAGAATTAATCAAAAATTTGGGAAGGAGGGGTGAAATAGTAGTACAAAGGGAATCTAGATTAAGATCTCTCACTATGAGGAAGCGGGATGGACAGAGAGGGCTGGAGTGCAACAGTGAAGGGCATAAAGATCCAGATACATGAGCAATTGTTTGGGAAAAGCAGAAGAGCAGCCATCTCATTTAAAAAGAAACAACAAACCACCTCCTAAATGCAATTGTCTTTATGGCCCACACTTGTAGGAGGAAAACAGCCGTTCTACTTTGCTTAAACATTTGCCTCATGTATCTTTGATTACAGACTCCACTGCAGCGTCTCAAGTACCTTCATCACATCTGGGTACTGCCTCAGCTTCTTCCCACAAGGACCATAGTAGGCCACGTCTCCCTGGGGACGTCCTGCCACTGATTTGATTCTTGTTTCTCTCCTCCATCTGTGAGCAGTAAAGCAGAATCATTTATTAGGAATAATTAATGCAAAAAGATTTTCTCAAGAGTTAAATAAACATGTTTCTTTCTTACCCCAACTCCAAAGGCAGCATCAAGTCCTTTTCATCCATCACTCGCTTCTTTTTGACTAAACCTGGAAGGAATACAATAAATAGAATATTATTAAAATATCTCATTTTGAATGTGTGTTTTGTTAAGCATTATGTATGTGTCAGAACAAATAAAAACTAAAGATAGACAAAAAATCTCTTGCACTTCTAACTCACAAACAACAGATGAATACAAAATGTGTAATAGCAAAATATTAAGGCAGTTTTATTTCTTAAATTGTGTGACGCAAAATGAAGCACTGAATGTGTGTTTGGTACATTCCTGGCTCCTCCACATATGTCCTCTTTCCTCTGATCTGTGTAATCTCTCCACTGCACAGGAAGGCGGAAATTAACCTTGTGACTGTGCCAAACAAGTTGTCAGGGCTCTGAGCATGCCCCTACAGGATCTCCGAGCTCTGCTTAGGCCACAAGAATCTAAAGCACTGCTCTCATAGCCATCTTTGAGTTATAATAACCTTATGTATGCCTGCTGCTGTTACCAGTGACTCTTATGTTTTGTTTTCTGTGTTTGGTGCATTACCTAATGGAGATGCCAGGCTGTAGGAGGAGCCTGGAGAGCTGTGATAGGCCAAGGCACTGGAGCTGGAGACGATGGGGCTCTTGATCACCTGCAGGTTGAGAGGGGAGCAGCTGGTGGCTGTGTGATTGGATGAGGTGTTCAGTAGTTCTGCGCCTTTGGTTAGCCGGCGGGATGAGGGCTCCTTTTTGGATCCAGACGGCAGCTTCAACTCCTTTGCTTTCTTTCCAGAGATGTCACTGTCAGAGTTACTGTCAGACTCTGAAACAAAGACGCGCTGTTAGATCTACAACTGTAAAGACTGACTGCACTGGGGATCTGCACTGGAGAATTCAGTGGTGGACTGAAGCATGTGAGTAAATGTATCATAAAATATCTGTGATGTCTGTACTAGTGTTGAATAAGACTGACCTGACAGACTGTCGTCAGAGTCCTCCTCGTCTTCCTCCTCCAGGTCATCGTCTTCATCATCATCATCGTCTCCAGAGTCGTCTGATTCCTTATTGGCCGGGAGTCCCGCTGTGGGGTTACATGTCCCTGGGAGCCCCACTCCCGGTATTCCCACTCCTGGGATACTGACCCCAGGAATCCCAATCCCAGACTCTCCTCCTCGAAACAAATCCACCAGAGACTGGACCAAGTGGTTTTGGGGAAGGCCCTTCCAGGCGGCTAAAGCGTCCGCTTGTGCCTGCCCCAGCCCCAGGCTGTGTCCCTTAACCAGAAGGCTCTTGTTCTTTCTGGATCCATGGCCTGTGGCATGGGGTGAGGTAGTGGGGGGCTGTGACTGGGTGCGGCTGGCCCCTGTGCTCAGATTGACAGGCATTGACCCACTATCAGAGTCGCACTGAGGCGACTTGCCTTGGGGGGCGGAGTCTTTGCGTGGTTTGGTGATGAGGGCCAAAGGTGCGTCCTGAGTGGTGCTTTGGATGACTCCGTTGGGGTGGTGGGGTTCGGGGAGCCCCAGCAGGGCACTGGAAAGGAACAGGTTGGAGTGATTGTTCTGGGGAGCAGGCACGGGAGGCAGTGGAGACAGAGAAGTCCTCTTGGGAGACTTGGGTCCCGTTTGCTTTTTAAGCTCAGCCGGGAACAACTGCCCCTGGGACCCGAGGGTCTGGGAAAGAGAAGAAGAAAAATGGGATTGAGTGGGAGAGATTTAGGAGAAGGGAGGGAGGCAACAGAGGGAACAAAAAGGTTAGGCAAAATGAGAATAGAATTAGGACAAAGTGCTCTAGCTGTCACTTTGCATCACTGTTGATTGTTTGAGCAGGTGACAAAACTACAATGCTTTACACTGGTACAGTT
This sequence comes from Periophthalmodon schlosseri, assembly GCA_000787095.1. Taxonomy (NCBI): domain Eukaryota; kingdom Metazoa; phylum Chordata; class Actinopteri; order Gobiiformes; family Gobiidae; genus Periophthalmodon; species Periophthalmodon schlosseri. Next base: position 41,309 of record KN475334.1, on the reverse strand, counting down.
AACTGTGTCTAAGCTACGCTTTGCAAAACAAAGAAAACATAAATGCAATAACGAAAGGTATTGTACTCAGGCAAGCTCCCAAACACACCCTGAGTGCCTCTGAAATCGTAATTACTGTCTGCATATGTGCAAAGCTCCATCATGGTGAGAATCATGGTTAGAATCATGCAAATGGATATGTTTGAACACTGATGACAGTTCTGTCCGATCAGTATTTAAGCACACACGGGTCAGACTGTAACATTGCACTTTATACTGGATGTGACATGGAGTGAAACAAATCAATTTCACAGACCATGAAATACAGTAACAGTACTGAAACCACAGGGGGAATTTGGCTCATTGTAAACTTCTCTATACTTGTGAAACTGAAAAGGAGGAAACTATTTCAACAGAATAAAACAACGTCTCCTGAATCGTTTAGCTAACACTGTTGTCACTCATGTTTTTAGCAGCTAAAGATCAAGGTTGACCACCTCAATATATGTAAATATAAACACAGTAATGCTATTGCAATTCATGTGCCTAACCTGCCAGTCCCCCCTACATTCAAGCGTGTGGTTTTGGCAGGCCAGGTAAGAGATTCATCAGATGTGCCTAAAGCACATACATTTGCCTAAAGCCAATAATTAGAAGAAATGGAATAGCTAATTTATCAAATCACAGCATATGACATTTGTTGAAATAATTAAAGATATTCTTTTGTTTGAATATTTTTATATTGAGATAAAACTGGCATGTTAAACTTTTGCTACAAGGCCATCACATTGTCTTGAGGCAGTCAGACATGGCATGAAAATACAGAACTGAAACTAACAACTTTTATTGTCAGGGCACAAACTGAATGCATCCAAGAGGGGCAACAGTGACTTTGTGAGAAATATAGAACATATTTTAAGACCCCCATTATCATTACTGGTGGAAAGAGTTTTAGACCAGAGACTAATGTATCAACCTGGGAGCAAAAAGGTTCAAGTATAAATATATGTGAATTGTATTTCATGGTTCTTTTCATGTGAATAACTTCTAAAAGCAGTGGACATACCTGCTTGAGCCTGAACTCATTGATTTGCGCCAGTGAAGCCTCCAGCAGCTTCCTCTTGCTGGGCTTGCCTCCCGCCGCGTGCTGAGGTGGCTTTAGCGTCCGCTTCTGGGAGCTCGTTACGGGCGAGGTCAAAGCGAAGGGTTTGGGGGAGGTAGACATCGGGAGGGCGGAGCGCGGGGGAGAGGGGACAGACAGGGGTTTGGGGGACGAGCACAGGGACAGGGGCAGGCGCTGTGGGGACGAGGAGGGCAGCAGTTTGGGGGAGACCGTGCGGGATAGAGCTTTGGGGGATGTGGTGAGAGCGATGGGGGACGAGGAAGGCGAAGACTCTCTGTGCGTTACCAGTGCCATGGGCTTCGAGTTGGCAGCCAAACCGGTGGACTGGATGACACTGAAGTGCTGCTCTGTACGCGGCCTGGAGTTGTGCAGGGCCAGCGGTGAGGTTTGGGACGGGGCGGGGGGCGATACTGAGCGGGACAAGGGCACCAGGGATGGAGGGGTGGATGGGACCTTCGGGGTTTTGGGCTCTGTCTTTGCCTGGGTCTCTGCTGTGGATGCTGCAGAGAGGGGTCTGTCTGTCTTCACACTGTTCTGTGTTAAAACCTGAGGAGAAATTAACACATTGTGAGAAAGAACACTTTTAGTCATGATAATTTATTATAATTCATTCAATTATTTTATCGCAGGGCATGAAGATACTAGGAGGCAAAACCACTAGAGTGCACAGTGTGGCCTGCTAGCTTTGTACCGTCCACATTTATTTTCTCTTTGCTGCTGGTGGTATGAGTGTGCTCAGTGTTAAGTTGTAAACAATAAAATGCAAAAATACTGATATTAAAATGTTCCCTGTGCTTTCTCTGTTTGATTTGTCTTGTAGCTTCAAAATAGTTTTAGCAGAAGCAAGATCTAGTATTTTTCATAATAATAATAAAACTAAAATCTGTGAAAAAAATATTTAAAACATAGCTGCACAATTTGAGGAAAAAGCTATTCATAAAATATATTTGTCCCACTATGACAACAATATTTACAATTTAAATACCCAGATCAAATAACCAGTAGTTAGTCCTTATACTAAAGGTCGATATATTGCATAGTATCAGAATTTTAGTAGAATCTGCCTTTTTCAGTTGCACATTTTGAGACCAATTATATTTTTGTTACACCCTGATATAACTGATATAACTGTTTTTATCTTACTTTTGATTTCTTCTTGGCCCGTTTGTCTGAGTCCAAAGGGTCACTGGATTTGTCCTCGTCCTCTTCATCCTCCTCCTCATCATCATCATCTTCATCATCCTCAGGGAGATCCTCCAGGTCGCTGCTGAGGGACCCGTCGCTTGAAATGTCGGAGGAGGAGCCCGATTCACTGTGGCTGGCTGTGGAGCCGTCTGCTGGCTTCTTACGTGACTTCTGAATCAAAAGACGACAACAAGTTATCTCAGCTGATCTTTGAATAATATATAATGTTTAACCTTTTTATGAACTAAAATATAACAGTTAAGTAGGACAGCTGACTCTTATAAATCAACTTTACTTTTGTTTTCATTTATATGTATGCATATGCAGTTTTGTTTTGCTCATTTGATTGTGCTATATCAATGGAGAATCAATTAGCATACTTTCAAGCCTGTTGTTTGGCAAATGTTAGTAACACCCGTATTGTGCTGTGTTTGGATTGTTAATTATGTTCGCTGAAATATTTTGTCATAGTTTTCATCAATATCACATTTTTGCTGACTAAAACTAAATAAAAAGCAATGATAATAACAAGTAAAACTATGACTAAAATTACATAAATTTCTGTTGACTAAAACTATGCCTAAACATTTTTGTCAAGTTCCATTTTTCAATTCCAGAGCCTCAAACCAAAACATATACAACCTCAACGTTCAAAGAATATGCTTTTACATGTTCCATGCATTTTATCACAGTTAAAATAAAATATATATTTTATGGTTGACTGAAATGATTATGGATTTAGTTGACTATATTAACATTGGCATTATGAAAACAACAAGTCAAAAGACAGACTAAAATGACTTCCAAACGATGTCAACATGAGCACTGGTTTGGGCCTGAGACAGCACAGAGGGATACGCAACGTTCCATCCATATTAACTAAATGGTAAATGGTCACATTTTTATATAGCACTTTTCCACCTTCAAGGAACTCACCCATTCACACACACATTCACACACCAGAGTACGCAGACACTGAAGGCGAGGTGGGTTAAGCGTCTTGCCCGAGGACACAACGGCAGCATTCATCTGTGGGACTTGGAATCACACCGCCAACCTCTGGGTCAGTGGATCTGACTGCTCTACCAATGATGCTTATCTTGAGAGCAGGATTCAAACTGCCAACCTTCAGATCAGTGGAAAACACTCTACACTCGCCCCATCATACAAACTCTAAAACAACGTGTTTAAGGTTTGAAAAACAGCACTGCTTCTCACCTTCTCTTTAGTTTTATGTGTCTTCTCTGCCGATCCTGCTGGCTTGTTGGAGGGGCTGCTACGATGACTGTTGGAGGGCTCTGGATGTTTTGTTGGTTTGGCAGAAGTCTGAACTGGAGCAGGACTTGGGGAAAAGCTCCCAGATTGTGTGGATGGAGGACAGACCACACTGCCATTAACTGCCCCATTCATTCCTAGAAATACACAAGATATGCACTTTGTTATTCAACTCCTCAGTGAGTCTTACAAGATAATGAAACACCCAACTAACAGCTAATAACTGCAAAGGGCCTATAAAAATATTGATTTATACACTTATCTCATCGAACATGCTGGCAAAGCACAAGCCTAGCATGAGTGGTTTACATAATAGAAGATAAATTAAAAGATATGATTAAATTAAAAAAGTGCAGGACTAAGATTAAAACAAGGAATGGAGCAATGCAGCTGTTAAAAATCTCTGAAAATAAGTCTCAAAGTGATGGAGGGTGGAAGAACAAGTGAAGATAGTTGAGGGGGAGAGATTAAATTTTCAATGCAAATTGTTATAGTTGTGCTACACGATTAGACAATAGCAGTTCATCAAAATTACATTAACATTGCCTGTGATCAAATTAAACATCCAGGCACCAAAGTGTTACTATAAAACATGATTCAAATAGTTATACAACAATACTTGCAGGTAGTACAAGCAAAGAAGTGGAAATGTCTTGCCTAAGGGTTCAACTAAACAGTGTGGTTTTAAAAAAATTTTATTGTAAGCCATCAACATATCAATGAAGTTTTTTTCCCCTTGAATCTTTTTTGGCACATCAATTTGATGAGACTTCAATATGAATGTTTTTTGGATGAGGGTGGATAAATTACTAAGTCTAATATGCTCCTATAACATTCCTTTATATTCTAAACACTTCCATAGAAGAGCGTAATCACGTACCTTTAGGCGGGGAGTGGCTGTTTTTGCTGGGCAGCCTCATCTGGACCGGACTCGCGCTGTGGTTGGGCTGAATGTGAGGAGTAAAAAACGGAGGGAACCCGATGAAAGACGGGAGGAAGGCAGCGGCTCCCCGTCCATGGGCCTCGGCAGCTCTCCACCACTCTGTTTGAAACACCAAAAACACATGAATTATCAATGTATAAAACCAATTAAGGTGCATTTATTATAGTGTAATTATGAGAAAACCTAGGTACCAGAGAGGGCTCCTAGCTGGGGGTGAGCGGCCAGAGCAGCGGACATGCCCAGGGACCCCAGGCCTCCGAACTCGGGCCGTCCCGCTCCGGCAGTGTACAGCGCTCCGAAGGCTGGGTGGTTGACCAAAGGGAAGGCACTTGACAATGTGGAGCCAATGAAAGGCTGTTCTCCCGCTGTCCCGAACAACCGGCCTGGAAGATGAGGGACATCTGTTTAAATCTAATGTCTCTCACTCATTAAGTCAGGAAAAATGTACGATAACTAGATGCTTTGAACTGGAACTGATTATAAAAAATGCTGTTCAATACGCAGGAACATTGTTAAAAAGGTATTTTGGTAGGTAATTATGAATAAATATATTTTTGTGATCAAGCGTAATCATGAAGCATATTCATGAGTTTCAGTTTCTTGTTTATAGGCTCCATTTTGAGGACTTTTCACAAAAAAAAGGCTAGAAAGCTAGAATATCAAATTGCTATGGCAACGGTGCTAATTTTTCATCACCCATATACATATACGTACATATACATATAAAAAATACAATAAACAAATGCTTCTGTGTATGCCATTTTTAACGATGGAGATCACATAATGCAGTCTCCTTAGGTCAACATGGTCCTTATCCTTGAGTTACAGAATGATGAAATATTAGAACCATTACCATAGTGATTAACAATTTAAAATAAAATAGAATTATATCATTTGAATTGGAAAAAAGTCCTCAAAATGCCGCATCTAACAGAAAGCTTTGAAACCCATGAATTAGATGTTATAAGCAGGTTGAGACACATAATACAAGGTCTACTGTCTTTTATCTTTATGACCATCTATAGTAGCCCAAAGTTAACACACTGCCTACTGTCAAAGCCTGATAATGTTTGTAATAAATACACAATAGCAGCTGGTCCATTACACACATTGATGTTTTGACAGTTCATTTCGGAGTTAACCACAAAGAAAGACTATATAAAAAATCCAACTCTTTTTTTCTTACAACTCAGGCTCATTAGACTGAAAATGTGCGTTAAAAGAGAGTGTGGTGTATTCTGTTGTTGGTGACTCACTTGTTCAGAACAATTGTGTTTGAAGCACAAAGCCTTGTTTACATGAAGCATCCTGACCAGTTCTGTACTAAACTAAAGTACTACACATTATTTACAATACATCTCTCATTATGGCTACTACTGCTGTTTGTTTATTTCACCTTAAGCGCCTCGTGTTGTGTGAGTATTTGTTAGAAAATACATTAGACATCAGTGACATTAGATTATGTTATCTATTAAATGCACATCTCTGAATATGGGAAGTACTCTATGAATCTTTATGTGGTTATGTGACCAGTTTTAAAAGGGAGAAAGAAATAACTAAACTCTTTACTTTGATGGGGTGTCTCGCTAAATCTTTAATAAAACATTTTGATGGACTATCTTTGTATGTATTTTACATAATACACAACTGCACGTATCATTAAGGAGTAGCTAAAATTACATTAGCGAGGTTGTCCTTTGGTTTACTCTCTGTAGAACCTTCGCATGTGAGTAGTGGATTTTGTCACAATCCTTTGAGCACAAAGTGATCGGTGTATATTGTTGAAAGTGAGAGAAACCACTGCTGTAAAGGAGGACCTCTTGCTCTTCTTTTGGCATCCCATTTCAGCACAGAAGAATACTTCATCAACATCATCATCGTCTAGCGTTTTCCTGAGCACAATCATTTCTGGCAGGGGCGACTGCCACGTATTACCTCCTCCCAGAGTCAGATGCAATTTGGTGTGAGCATATTTCATGCAAATTCAATTTCTATTCCAGAAAAGGAGAGCAAGCCGCTGTGATGCCTCTGCATAAACCAGGTAATACACATGCAAAAAGTGATGACTGAAGAAAAGGAAAGTGTTGCGCTGTGCAGATGAGAATGTCAAACTACCATCCACTCGCACACACCACAGAAATATTTTAGCGAGTGACACCACTGCAGTGTTTTCAAGTCATTCAGCCTGGGGTTTAATTAGGCAGATGCTGCACAGCGCAGAAAAACATATTAGATGGATATGTGTTGCAGTTAAAAATAAACTTTGTGATTTTGTGCCAGTATTGTGACACACAAGGGTATAGTCCTTCAAATTGGCTCCAAGGCTCTCTCCTCAACACAACAGCGACTTCTTTTTGAATGTCATTAGAATATGCTGAATATGTAGAGGCCGCGTCGCCAGCATCAGCGAGCGGCGGATACAAAGATAAACGAGTGCAAAGCCAGTCCCAGAAAGGCCGGTCGCAGCATTCACTCCTGCCTGGGGTGCCCACCTCTCCTCCACACACCAACCCCCTTCTTTTCTCTCCCAAGCAACACAAAGTGACATCTGCAAATGCCTTTTCAATATTAATGCCGGCATCCAGGAGGCAAATAATTAAATCTAAAAATTTGCGGCGCAGGGAAGACATACCTAGGATTACCTCCCATCTCTCTCGCCCTCTCTATCTCTCGGCCTCTTTTTCATTCTGTTTCAATCCTTCCTGCGCTCTGACAAAATGCACCGCCTGCTTTTTTCATGTTTGGATGCTGCCGAAGGGGGATTAATTTGTTGTTTGTTGCAGTCAATCAAATTTCCACAGACAGATTTAAGTTAATTGCATCCGTGAGTTGATCCCAGAAGGAGAGAGTGTTACAAGCAGCGATCGGCTTTTATTCTCCAAGTGATATCCTCATCAATGACACATGCACACACTGACACTGGCTGGCACATACATGTACTCAGCCTTCTGTTCATTTAAATACAGATTTTTTTTTTTCATAGTGTTATTGGCACACGGGCAAAGGACCTTGAATCAATATGTATGTGATGACAGTGTATCGCGGCAACAGAGATTACTGATGTTACTGGCGCTCTTGTTGTTTTCCGAATTCTTTCTTTTTCACACAGAACCGTGACAAGCCCCTATTAATGTTACTGTTCATGAAATATTTAACAGGTTTGAACATGTAAAATCGCAGACAGGACAGACACAATTGAGGGAATGGTCATAGCCTGTCTTTAATATTAATTGCATGCCCTTTTAACAAATCAAAGATGAAAACTCAGATAATAAAATGCCCTCTCAAATTAGAGCATTGGGTCCAACTGACAGCTTGGGATTCTTAAGGCAGATGTGAAAAATCCACCAAGATGTTATTGTACTGTAGTAAAATATAACAACAATGTGTGGTATAAATTAACCTCATCCTACAATACATTCTACACAGCACTAGTTTAAAGTTTAAGGGTCCTTTGGATTCGTGTGTGCTTCATGTCATGATATAATGCTGTTACCTTCACAAAAGCATGCCTGGAGTTGTGTTTAGTTTCATTCACACATGTTTGAGTAATCCTGGTTTATTAGGCTGTCTACATCTCTAAAGCTCAAAATGCTCTGTTCCACTTTGTGAAGTCATATAGTGGTAGTTTTTAAGTTAACAGCTGCCTTTTACCTTTAGTTCAACAGAGATCGGCAATTCCAGGGCTGAAATCATCCAAAAGATTCTAGTGAAGGTGTATGTTGAGTTTGACAACACAGTGGAGCACTTCCTGTATTACCACATGACATCACAAGGTGGAACAGAGTGGAGTGTTTTCCATCTGCAAGAAGAACTCAGCCTAAATATGCAGGGTTTGTGTGTTAAACATGTGTGAATGAAACAAAACACAACTCCAGGTCTGTTTGTGATGAGGAAACAACATTATAACAGATGGGAAAATAGAGTGATATGGGCCCTTTAATGATTTCATATGTAATTGAATTGATTGCATTATCTGGCTTACTGTGTCAAATTACATCAACTCTGCTTCGGGTGTGGCAACAGTGACTAGTTTCACATTATTGTCTAATTTATAGAAAGGCTGTGTCGTCTGTAATCGTTTAGAGTATGCTGCGATTATGCCTCCTCTGTGGGTCAAGGAGAAGTGATTACAGAAGAAAGCTAAGACAAGAAAAAGGAATAAAAGACTGGTAGCATGCCCGGTTCCAATTTGTTGAATTCGGGTGGGCAGGCTGAAAATGTAGGTGGACAAACATAATGGAAGATACAGATCTTTTATATAGGTATTAGACTTGATGAGCGGGCACTGCGCGAGAATCAAATTTACTGGTGAGTTTCTAGACTTACAACCACAAACCAAGCCTTCTGCTGTTTTTTCAGTTAGAATGTAATATAATATTATGTAAAGAGCATGGGTTTCTATAATCGCAGATATAGTCTCCCCAATGCTATAAATAACAGACTCCATTATTTCATATTTAAAAACCAAAACCCGAGACCTTTGCAAACAGATAAATGTAACAGATGCTTCCATATATGTGCTCTTATGAGGATAAATGTGGCCCTAAACTGGCGGCACAACTTTGGGAAAAAAGGTTATTGCGATCACGCTTAGATTTACGATATGTTTAAAAGTTTAAAAGTAGGATTCTTGCATCAAACCACGTTGCGATATTCATTTTATATATTGTGTCGTTTTAGCCTTCAGTGTTAAGAAATGTAGCTAGGCATAACACTTTTGAGCCTGGGACATAACTAACCCAAATATGATCTGTTTTACACATCAATTTCTTGGAGATTTTGTTGCAGGAAGATAACTCTAGCAATGTTAGCGTCAGTCTGAAAGGCCTATGAAAAATGAGCGATATATTAGGCGATGAGGAGGCAATGGAAGCAAATGATTCAGTGGCTCTCACAGCGCTCACCACATAGACATAAATAGACTGCTTTTTGCCTAATGACCTTGACCAATACAAGGAAATGGCTGATGGTGGACAGGGCTGACTAGACATGAGGGGCTCACGAATGTTAAATCATGCAGGCAGGAGTGGTCTCTGTGCGACCCCCATAGACGCGCACACAAGCACACAAACACACAAGCACACAAGCACACAAACACACAAGCACACAAGCACACAAACACACAAACACACAAGCACACACGCACGCAGACAACAGCGCAGTGTCGTGCTGGGCTTGACTTGGAGGCAGCTGGAGCCACAGAGCTGGAGGTTGTCAGGAGACATGGTGAGGCATGTGTGTAGTTCTCACACAAAAGAACCCCCTAATTGTTTGGGATTCATTAATGCAGCCGCTTTTCAATTGCAACCCAAGCTGTCAGGCAAGGAAGGAGGAAGCAGAGAAAATAAAAAAATAAAAACACGCAGCAAGGAGTGAGGTGTATTCAACGTCGGATGCAAAATGACTGTATAATTAATACCACAGGAGAGTCGTTTTATATGGCAAAGAAGTGGATCGTGAACGCTATCAAGAGTGACCGCGTCTGGAGGTTATTGGCGGCTTGTGTTGGGTGTTTAGTGAGGTGCTCAAAATGTCAGATTTTAATGTTAGGATTATTGTATTAAAATGATGTACAAAACAACTTAATGTGTTTTCGTTCACAATGCAGTTACCATACCAACAATATGTTCCCACCTTTATAAAACCAATTGTATTTTTTCAGTAGAATGATTTTAAAATGGTTTGCTATTTTTGCTTTTTATATATTGTGTTTTCTAAAAGATAAAAGTTGAAAAATACATACTATTATGCCAATTGTGACACCTTGAATCCCCAGTAATTGTGAAGTTAAATAGCCCTGAAGTCAACAATAGCGGGTGAACATGGTAAGTTTATTTGTAACCTATGTTTAATTAGTTAACACTACAGCAGTATATAAAGCATAGGCAGAAACATGTTTGAGGAAAGATGTCTCACTTATATTTTATCTTTTGTTTATTTTACCTAAGTAGTAGTAGTAATAGTAGTAACAGTAATAGTGGTAGTAATAGTAGGAGTAATAGCAGTAAAAACACTAAGAGTAGGTAGAAGTAGTATTAATAGTTCTAATAGTACCAGTAGTAGTACCAGCACTAACAGTATTACTAGTCGCATGAAGTAGTAGTAGTAGTAGTAGCAGTAGTAGTAGTAGTAGTAATAGTAGTATCATGTTTGGTTGCTTCTATGAAATATTTAAGTCGTATGTCTAATTCTTACCAGAGTTGCTGAGGGTGGATGCCAGTCCAGAGGGGCTCGGGGCCAGGCTGCTCTTTGAGTGAGGCGCGGGTGACGAAGAGGAGGAGGAGGAGGAAGAGGCCGCGGGGGAGGAGGTGCGCGCCGCAGACAGGGTGGGCACAGGGGAGGCCAGCCGCTCTCCGGACTCCATATCTGTCAAACACAATCCAATCAGCAGGGTTACAATAGCACAGCACACCAGCACTAAACAGCAAACACACACATCCACTCACACTCTCCTCTTCACAACTCACTTCCCCGGAACAATATTTCTATTTAGCCATGCTCACTGCCTCCCAGCCCTATTGATTTATATGAACTCAGAAAAGGTGCCATCTTAGACAGCAAAGTGGGTTTTTACATTTGGAGGCGAGGGGAAAAGCAAGGCTCGGAAAGCACATCCTGCGGCAAAAGTATCTGGAATCAAAAGGGACCCGTGTGACCTTTACAAAGCACTTATCAATAGAATAAAAAACAAAAACACAGAAAGTTGGGGCAGAAACGTGTACTCACAGCAAGACTAGGCCAAAACTTTCAAATCTGATGATGCAGGGGAAGGGATGATAGGATAAGGTTGGAAGCTAGCAAGTATTGGTAGTATTATATTTCCAGTACCATGAATCAGATCAGTAGGAATAGCAAAAAAAACAAATTGACGAATAAGGAGTCCAATCATTTGGCCAAAATAATGTTTAAATAAAAAGGACTTATCTTGAGTAGAATGATTTCATCATTCATCTATGTATTATTCCCGTATCATGGGTCACTTTATTCATAAAAATTCCAACACAATTTTTTTTATGACTTTGGTGGTACCGCCTTAGTGAGTCAGATGAAATCTGAAAGCACTTGAGAACAGAACAGAACATTTCTATCTTAATCAACAGGATATAAACTAGTAAACTTGGCTAGTCATGGGTGATAATAGGGTTGATTAAATTGTGGACACATATATAAGTGGGTCTCAAGATCAATTAGAAGCTCAATAACACAACATTAAGTGCATAAGATGGTACATTCTACAAACAAACAAAAAATAATCCATTAAAATCCATTCACCTACTATCCAAATCTCTACCCACCTCTTCTCCCTGGCATTTAATACTGCCCAGACAGGATATCTTAGTGTTTTATTGTACTTTTCTTATGCATCGTTTTATCTGTGTATTTGTTTTTGGGTTTTTTTTTACTTTTATGTGAAGCACTTTGGTCAGCTGAAGATGTTTTAAATGTGCTATACAATTAAACTTAAATCTTGCTCAAACTGCCTCAACAGTACATTTTATATATATATTGTATGTAACACTCCCACTTTAAAACACCTTCCAATACACAACAACATCTTTGCAATAGTAAGAGATCAGTATGTGTGTAGTGACTTTCGCAAAACAAGACAAGATTATTATTTCCACTCAGAAAATACATAAATAAATAAAAAATCTTCAAACAAAAACAGGCAAATAGTCCATTTTCACTTAGCCGCCTCACCTGGCCTTTCTGAGACAAATCCATGGGCACGAGAGTAAACAAACTAGTTTTACACCTGTGTTTGACTACAGTCCCTTCAGCGTAGCCTGATGGAAGTGAATGCCATTTAAACCAAGAGCTCTTTAAGGCATCATCGCTCAGACTCCTTTCACTCACTACTAAGACTAAATGGAGAGAGACTTTTAGGCCATGGATGCATTAACCAAAAATGTTCCATTATCAACACTCGGAGACAGCCTTTATTGACCAGCCGACGAGATTAAACCATCAAACATCTGGGCAAATACTGCACCGGCATTATTCAGCGGTGATAAGAGGCAAGACAGTGTGGAGGTGTTTGGAAACTCAAAAGTGACGATGTATAATTTAGACGTTAAAAACTTAAGTAAATCTGAAGTTGAGCATCAGTTAGGGCTGCACACTTTTGAGAAAAATCTAACTGCGATTTTCCTGACAAGTATTGTGATTGTGATAAGACTTGTTTAAAAAGCGAATTCAGACAGCACATTGTAAACAACTCAAGCAGCATTAACATTTGCAAGAAGACTATTACAAAACTAACACAAGAATCCCATTAATGTCAGAACATGTCTATTGAGGTTTAGCTACAGGTAAAACAAGTTTTTTTCTATGATCTAAATAATTGCAGCCTTTGCAATGTGGTAAATGCGTCAACTCAAATTTTGATAAGATTACGATATTGTGCGTCCCCAGCAACAATAGGAAACTGCATTGGAAAATCTTACACAAAAAAAAAATTCCATTACTTAATGTTGTGAATGATTAAAGCTTCAACTTTTGAGTAAATATATGTTCTGGGGTAGGACCAACATGTTTTCTGGGTGTTATATTCACACCAATGGACCCATTAGCAGCTGGTCCAACGCCAAAGGAATGGGCAATAAAACAGAAAGCTTGTTGGCGGATGACTGTTTAGTAAATTAAAGCAAAATGCAATGTGCTCTGCTTCTTTAGTTTGCGATGCTCATTCTTAGAAACTAAACAACAATTTATGCGTAGTTTTGTCTATGTAGTTGTGCTGGCAGAAGCCTATCAGGGCAAACATGGAACAGAGTGAGGAGGAACAAGATAGGACGGACACATTAAGAGAACCATTAATGTACAAGGAAACGTAATTTGAATTGAGTGGCACTTTCTGATAACTTTGATACTTGAAACTAAAACTACTACTGACACAAGATACTCATATCAGCAAGTACTGATATGAACAGGACAACATTTGACCTTTTCTACACGGTATTGATCTATACCAGGGCATAATATAATGTAATATTAATATTAAAGAAGCTACAAATACGTTGTTTTGACCATTAGTTTACGATCTAAAAAGTTTGTCTGATTATGACTGTGGTATCGGTGTCAATCCTTGTCGAGTATCTTTAGGCCTATCACAATAATTACCATATCGACTTATAGTTCAATATAATGTGAATGGAACAATAATTTTTGGGGGTCAGTATTTATCGTGGGTGCTTTTTCTTTGTACTAGTGGGAAATTTTTGGTTCTTTTTTTTCTGCCATATGATAAAATTTGAGCTATAGAAGGTTGAATTATGAACTAAATTTACACAAATGAATTACTTATGTGTTGCATTTTGCTGTTCATTTATACAGCTCAACAATATTACCAATATTGTACATTTATAATACTTTTTGGGGGGTATTTCTGTTTTATGTTTTGGTTTCACTATTACCGTTTACCGTCTATATTGACTTCATTGCAATATATAGCACTTCAAAATGTGTTATCGGGACAGGCCTAAGTATCTAGTCTTTTCCGTTTTAGCTTTCCAGCTTCCAGGTGCTCTCTATGTAATATAGGCAATGCTCTCTACTAGTATGGCTTAGCGAGGTCACAAGCCAGGATGAGTATAAAGTGGGTTGTGTCAAGAAACAAGTTCTGATGCAAAATCAGAGAGTGAATCACTACCAACTTGGAGGCGGAAGATTTTATTTTGACCCTGAAAACTAAAGTCGGTGAAAATAAGTCTATTAGCACTACTTTATTTGTTGCCAGAGTAAAGCACACATCTTTGGCAACAGACCAATTCATTATTATCACCTATTCATATTCTTTGTAAAGGACAAAAAGTACAAATACAACATGTACCCTCTTTAATCCTATCAACGAGCCCGTTTACATTGCTGATGCGTGGGCACAGCCAAATAAACATTTCGGAGCAGACCCATTTGAGGGAGTTGTGAACGCAGTGTGGCACATTAAAAAGTGGCACATCGCTCCTGTCTGTCACATCCACCCGGACTGGTTCAGCTCTCCTCTCGTCTCCGTCCGCCTGACACTAATCCAGGCCCGAAAATCCCCTTCAAAAGCACAGTTTGCAGATTGTGTTTTACAGGCAGGCTTTGTTATTGTGTCATTACACATAAACAGTCCCTGGCTCCATCTCCCGCTCCCTCCCCACCTCCCTCTCTCCTCTGCAGAGCCACTGATTAAATCTCTGAGACAAAAGCTGCTATCCTCTGAATATCAAGTATCAGCCTTTCGCCAGGAGCAACACTGACAAGAGCGAGAGAGGGAGAGAGAGGGGGAGAAAGAAAGAAAGAGAGGAGCGGATGACAAGCGAACCTGCTGCAGTCCGCGGGGAGGGAGGCTACTGCTGTGCCATCGGACTTGGGCGGCCATAACTGCCATTGCTGCAGTGTAGAAGAAGAAGAAAGATGGCGATTGTGTAATTACGAGCAAGGTCATAGGTCCTTCCGATGGCCTCCCGCGCAAGGTGACAAGTTTGTGGGTTAAAGACAAACATTATGCAAAAATCAGAGCTACACTTTACTTTAGGATTCATTTTTGTTTTAGTGACAGCGATGAGGTTACCTATGACACATTTGGGAGGCTGACATACACAAGTTGTCACCTTTTAAATGCCAGGTTGAGGTTTCACCGGATGCAAAACAGCGGTGACAGTTGCCCCCCCGCGCGGACGGTCTAAATAATAAAAGTGAATATGATTAGGAGCAGGAGAGGAGAGTTGTGGCCAGTCATAATTATCATAATGGATGAGAAAACAATAGGTTTGTGTCTCCAAGGACGGGCTAGCTCCTGTAGTGTCAGCTGGTGAGTGAGGCGGATCAATCCCTACCTTTATCAGGGCGTCTGAAAAACAAGCGCAGAAATGACGGAGGGGAAAGGATGACCAAGATAATACAGTGTGATGCTGCTGTAAAAGGCATCAACCAAATGGGAGGAAAAGACAAGCTGCTAAAGCATTCCTGTCTCTTCTCTATATCTGCGCTTAATGCCTCGCCCTGTCAGAACGTGATGATGTGAACAGAATTGATTCGGCCCTAACAAACAACAAAAAAGCAATCCCTCCTTTGCAGAGGTGTAAAGCACGGTGCTCCCCTCCCCCTCGCCATGTCTCATCTCTCACCATCTCTCAAAGGGCCTCTTTCTGGGATGAGAGAGAAAGGACAGCGGGAGGAAAAACCACTGCAAGGCAAGTCCATCTTCCCCCGACAACTGCAAAACCGATCACTTAGTGCAATTAAATCTAATAACAATAAGAAGATTGCTGAGCTCCAAATGCACAGCCACAACAATGATTGTAACAATAACGCAGCGCCAAGGTATTTAAGCATCCAATCCTGACTTAATTATGAGAAATTAAAATGGATTTAGCATCAGAATTAGCTTGATTTTATAGGTAATTAATGGCGGAGAACAGTGGCGCTATAAGATGTGTTATAATCTCCATGAACGGCTAAATCAATTTGACTTAAACATCGCCGACCAATCAGGGACGAGAACGCACGAAACAGCAGGTCTCCCAGATGCAAGGAGAGGCAGAATTTATGCTAATGGCTTGAACTATGATTTATAAGATGTGTTGCAAAGCCGGATTCACAGTCACGTACACAAATATAGCAGAGCACCCAGCTGTCAGCGCGTACGGCTAATAGCGGCGTGGTGCAGCGGCCCTTCAGGAGATAGTACAGCTATAAACAGCCCTGTGGTTTTATGATTGCATGTGGCCTTCGTATAGGAGCCATCACATGTCAGGATCATCTAAAAGGAGGGCACAATTGTATAAAGGGAGGTGCAGTGCGTGTGTTCGGAGCAGATGTAATGGTCTGTGTTGCTTGTATGTGGCCTTGCATCATGCATTTGTGCTCATGTATTGACTGCTGTATGTTGCATTTGAGAGCGTACTTACCCGAGCAGCAGGTTTACACCCCCCTCTTACACAATGCAGCTTTTGACATCAAATATCTAAACCACAACATCACTGAACCAAATGAATGCTTTAAAAAGCTTTGCTGTGTTTGATATGACAGACCAGACTGGATTATGTTATATTGTTGTTAGTAATAGTCTAATTCCTCACTCATCCAGGAATACTGTACAGTAAAAGATAGTCCATATTACCACATTTGAAACCTCAGTTACTTACTAATAGCATGAAGTAACATTCATCTGTCTTTTCTTCTAGAACAATGATGGAAACCTGACATTTTTTTTGAGAATTTTTTGAGTGAAGTAACATTCATCTGTCTTTTCTTCTAGAACAATGATGGAAACCTGACATTTTTTTTGAGAATTTTTTGAGTGAAGTAACATTCATCTGTCTTTTCTTCTAGAACAATGATGGAAACCTGACATTTTTTTTGAGAATTTTTTGAGTGAAGTAACATTCATCTGTCTTTTCTTCTAGAACAATGAGAGAAAACCTGACTTTTTGTTTTGTTTTTTGTACAAGAATATTGTACAGTAACAGATATCAAAAGCGGTTCTCACAACTTGGTATTAGAGATGTTTTACCTAAACTTGTATTTAATTCTGATTTGAGAAAGCTATCTCTTTAACTTCAACAAAACTTAGTCCATATTACCACACTTGAAACCCGTTACTTAATAATAGCATAAAGTAATATTCATCTGTCTTTTCTTCTCGAACAATGAGGGAAAACCTGTTTATCTTTGACAGTGTTTTTGAGTGTTGAAGCCTCTAACCATATAACCGCTTGCACAAGGTAAAAACCACATTGCCAAAAACGTATATTTGACTTGCTGATTCACTTTTTAAAGAGGACTGGTGGCCTGGGTGTTTTGGAGAGGCTGTTGAAAATCAGACAAGTACATCATTATGTAACACGGATGTTACACCATATAATTGATTTAGTACACAGTATAGCCTACATTAATTGATTTTCTAGATTTACTATAACATTCATTCAGTTTTACCTCCTACTTGTCAAATACTTTCTTACTGCAAAATTAAATCTTTGTTATTATTTGTCAGTGACTGAGTAGTATATTTGTGACTTGAGAAACGTGTCCCTGGTTCTTTTGATGTGGAACGCCTGCTTTGGTGTAAACATACAGAGGAGTGCATACATACAGCCACACATGCTGCACTTTACGAGCCCCTTTGCTCCATGTGGCTATAGAAATGTGCAGCCGCTCCAAGTCCTGGCCCCCCTCACGTCTCAGCCCCTCCGTCAAACACACAAAACAACACACGCACTCACAGGAACAGATGGCCCACACTAACTGAGATAATCCGCCAACAGAGTCATCAGCATGGATCAGTGGTAATCAGAGTGTGGACACAATGTCTCTTCTGCGGCTGTAATGGAAGGAGCGCCGGCCCCGTGGAAATGCATTATACCCCACCATGCCCTGACCCCATTCAAAGACTCAAGGTGCTCCCAGCTCCACTGCTCCCTCCATGTTCTACTGCTGCTATAATCTGTTGTGTTTTAGAACAAGCTGCAGACTTTAGCTCGCTCGTGCTAACAAGGGGAAAGTCAACATAGCAAGTGTGTCACGTTGACTGTTGCTGGTAAAACACAGGATTATAAAAGAGTAATCCACCATTAGCATATCGTTTTAAGTAGTGTTAAGTCGTTGCACTTTTAAAAAGGGTGAGACTCATGTAAACTTTAAACTAGTACCATGTAGTATGTATTAACTTTAGTGAGCACAACCAATTCTATTTAAAAGCTCAAAGCACTTTTCATATGTCTTGTTTTGACAGACGTCTAAAAGGTTCTAAACCGTATTATCCTCCTCCGTGGGCACATATTGTTTCATTTATTTCTGTAGTATTTTAGTTTGGTTAGTGTATATTTACTTGTATATACTTAACCGTATTTCAGATTGTCTGGTCTCTTCTTTTTGTTTATGTTCGTAATGTGGTTGTTTTTGCTGGCCATGACGCGTGCATATGGATGTTTGTGCTCTGCATGCTGGCGACCAATGATCACTAAGTGAGACAGATCATGTTGCTTATAGCAGAGTGCACGCACAGGCTGCTTGACCGCTTCAGTCGTGGTTATACCGCGGCCCTCCCCACACACACCCAGCAGCAGCTCGGAAGTGACATAACACGGCGCCTTGGCAAAATAAGTGACAACCTTTGTCCAGTGTCACACTGAGAACACAGTCGTTTAAAGGAACAGTCGTAACTCGACACTAAGCTGGCTGTGGTCACTCACAACACTCACAGGCAGCAGAGCAGGTTTACAACAAACGACTGGAAATTACTTTTTCATTAAAACATCCAGGGGATTTTAGATTGAATTGTTGCATTGAATAGTTGTTGGTTGTGATTAGTGGCCTACTGCCTCTTGGATGGGTATAGACAAAATCTACCCGGTGTTTGTTGTAGGTATCAAATATTGCTGTTTAGTCTTAGTTGAGCCTCTTATTAATCCTGTGTTTAGTCCTTGTGTAGTTGTTTATCCAGTTTGGTCCGGACTAAACCCTTGGTTTAGGGCTGTTATCGCCTCATACTTGGACCGAGCAGACGCCTGTAGCAGTACAAAAGACAGCGGCCCCAGAGCGGCCTGTCAGCTGACAGCAGCAGAGTGAACGGCCCCTCCCTGGGCCCGCTGCTGCCCAGTGACAGATGGCAGAGCCGGGCACCACCGCCTCGACTCGCCTTGGCAGCGCTGTTGGCCACAGGCCTCAACTCGCCTTGGCAGCGCTGTTGGCCACAGGTCTTATTACAGCCACTGCCTCCTGCCTAAACGTATCACTGGAGCTCTCCATAGAGGAGCCCAGCACTGCCAGGGTGAAAGGTAATGATATGGTTCTGTGTGAATGCACAGCGAGTGTCGCTAACACACAAACACAGATCCATGTCTCGCTAAGAGGCTTTGGAGAAATCAGAAAACCAAAATGGCACGCCACACGCATTCTGTACATTTTCAAATGACAAGGAATCGACTTGTGCCAAACGGCTTTATTTGCGTTTTGAAGCCGAGCAGAGATGCCAGAGACTGGAATCAACATCCCTCACATCCTCCGGCGCTGGCTACGGCACTCTAATGTGATTTTGGGACATGGTGATGACTCGGTGCAGAGGAAGAGGATAGGCCTGTCACTTGTGCTTGATGTCAAACCTGTGTGTGACAGAATAGTGTTACTCAGCTCATCCACACATGTCTCCACCAACATCGCCGGGACAGGAATAGACGACAATGATGTGTTTTCAGAAAGATTTGGTGTGTACCGTTGCACTCACAAACATAAAGTAAGCACAATATAAAAAAATCCACATCTCTTCCGCTTGTTGGCATCTGCATTGAGCCAAAGATAATTATTCTCCCAGTGGTAACCTAGCAGGGTCTTCACATGAAAAAGGCAGGAGTGTGCATCAGGCAATCATCCCTGATGAATGTGCCCTTCTCCCTGTGCTAGCCGCTAACACTCTGCCAGTCTCTCTGCTCATTACAGAGATCTGCCCATGGAGCCGGTGGCTGCATGTGTCGACAAGAGTCCATAATGACTGTGGAGCCGTTTGGAAGCACACGATAACATCATGCTGCTATTTTAGACAATAACACATACACCAATGCAAATGCAGCAGCACGCTAACCCACAGGCACACCATTAGAGCCAAGGTAACACATGGCTGTCAATGTACTTAAGACTAATGACAATTTACACCACATTTCTACATTTTCTCTTGTACCATTTCAGAATCACTCAGTTTTCCAACGCAGCTCAATGGGAAAAAAAACCCAAAAAAAACTAAAGTGATGATTTGCAGAAATGTTACCCTGAGGGCTTCTACATTGTGGCTGAAATACTGTGTGCTCAACATGTACCAAAAACACAAAAACTGCACTTTTAGACTTGTCAACATTCGATTTTACCTGGATACGT